>JAAEAF010010567.1:0-13849 GCA_011037195.1 Triatoma infestans
GCTGCTAGAAAACAATCCCAATCAACTATTTATAAACGAATTGTAGATCTAGAAGAAGACAACCCATATCCCATTGCTTCTCAAGTTGGAAATTGTTGCACTGCTTTTTTTTGTTTAATACTTTTTTGTTTAATAAGTTTTTGTATTTTTTACTTTTTTGTTTAATATTAGTTTGTTTTAAAACTATTATGTTTTTTTTGTTTTTTTAATGTTTTAATACTTTTTCTGTATTGTTCTGTTTTTTGTTTAATATTAGTTTGTTTTAAAACTAGTATGGTTTTCATGTTTTGTTTTTTTTGTTTTTTTATGTTTTAATACTTTTTCTGTATTGTTCTGTTTTTTTGTTTAATATTAGTTTTTTTTAAAACTAATATGGTTTTTGTTTTTTTATGTTACTTTTTCTGTATTGTTCTGTTTTTTGTTTAATATTAGTTTGTTTAAAACTAGTATGGTTTTTTTGGTTTTTTATGTTTTAATACTTTTTCTGTATTGTTCTGTTTTTTGTTTAATACTAGTTTGTTTTAAAACTAGTATGTTTTTCATGTTTTAATACTTTTTTCTGTATTTTTACTGTTTCTGTATTGTTCTGTTTTATGTATTTGTGTGTGTAAAGTTCTGTTTTATGTATTTGTGTGTGTAAAGTTCTGTTTTAGGTATTGTATTTGTGTTTGTATGTAAAAGTTCAGTTTAAGTTCTGTATTTATGTAAAAGTTATGTTTAAGTATTAGTATTTGTGTAAAGTTATGTTTTTGTGTATGTATGAATGTATGGCAAATGTTTGTCAAAAATAATTACATCGACTATGTGAACTTATATTGCTTCTATATGTGCAAAGTCACTTCCTTTGTTGATTATTTTACCTTACTTTTTATTAGTTTATTCCTAATATTACATCAATAATTTAACATAATGGTGTTTACAGGCCACGTTTGGGTGTTTATTCACATATCTAGAATAATTTGTGTGGGAGGTTTTTTTATTGCATCAGCATTTAATATATTTTATGTCTTATATTTTAACATAATTGCATCGACATTTTGCGTGTCTAAAATGGTGTTAAATAACTTGTCTGTTTACTCTAGCATATTTATTCTAGCATTTGTACAATTAGGTTGGATTCTTTTTTTCATCTTTGTATCATATTTATTCAATATAAAACTGTCACATGTATTATAAACTTTATCGGAAATGTGTATTTAGCTAGAATGTAATGTATAAGATATAATAAATTATGATTCACCGACTTTATCGTATATGATTCACTCAATTGCTATTTCTAAAAGATAAATAGTTTTTAATGCCTCAATTGCCGTATATATGATTTCTTTAATATTATTTGTACCTAATATATAACATTTAAACATACATGTTCTATAATTATATCAATAGAGGTGTTTGTATTAGGTGTCATTTTTTTTTTAAACATGATGTTAAATATATGCTGTCCAACCAATAGTATATTTTGCGTTCTTACTGTAATCACCAATGTCTTTGGATGTTTAATAATGGTAAATAACATTTAAACACACATAGAGGTTGCAAGGTGCCATTTTTATTGAAAATGATGTTAAATGGATTAATATAAGCTGTCCCCCACCACCAATTAATCTTCACTCTCATAATTGCCCATTAGTTTGCCATATAACGTTCTAATATTATTTGTGGCTAAGATGTTATACCATTTTGTTTTATTTTTCACCTCACATATTTGGCATTAGTTTATGCCTCAATTGCTATATATAATGATTATTTTGCGGTGTTTTTTTTAAATATACAATTGTATTATCTCAATTAGTTTGCTATTATTTATAACGTTTTAGTTTAAAATGTAACACCAACTTAAAAGGTATGTACAATTATCTTGTTTTTACCCCCACCAGCAGTTTATTCAATCTTATTATTTTGTATGTTTAAACTAGTGTTAAATATTTGTGTGCAGAATAATACTTTACTTATTCTCACAAAATTGCCATTAGTTCTTTACCTAAATTGGCATGATTTTAATATTTTTGTGTCTATAATGGCGTTAGATAATGTTAAATGGAATAATAAGTTGGTTTACCCTATTCTCACATAATTACCATTAGTTTGCTATATATAATGATTTACTTTTATTTGCGCCTAAGAAAATGTTGTGTGTTTAGATATATCAATTTTCATGTTTTTAATTTCACCCTATTCTCATATAATTGCCATTAGCTTTAATACCTCAATTGGTTCTATATATAATGATTATTTTAATATTTTTATGTGTCTATGATGTTGTGTTTTTTAAATATACCATTTGTATTATTTATACCTCAATTAGTTTGCTATATATAATGATTTAATTTTATTTATGCCTAAGAAAATGCTGTGTTTTTCTATTTTCCCCCCACTATTCTTACATTCTTTTTTATGTTTAAGACGTTTTACATATACCATTTTGTATTATTTTTTCGCCCTTGTTATATATAATGTTGCGTTTAAGTTATGTCATTTTGTATTATTTGAATCTAAGAAAATGCTGTGTTTTTAGATATGTCAATTTTCTCACATATTCACTAAATGCCATGTAATCGTTTGCAAGGTTTATTCAATCGCCATGAGCTATTATTTAAACTAACACCAACTTAAAAGATACGTAAAATTTACCTCAGCCTTCTTAATCTTAATATTTCTGTATGTTTAAAATGTTAGGTTAAGTAATTGTATCAAAAAACATTATTTTGCTATATATAATGATTTAATGTTATTTGCGCCTAAGAAAATGTTGTGTTTTTATTTTCCCCCACTATTCTTATATAATTACATTCTTTTTTTATGTTTAAGATGTTTTAAATATGCCAATAACCTTGCATTCTTTTCCTCCATCTCACATAATTACCATTAGCTTGATATATAAAATGTTTTTTTTAATATTAAAATGTTGTGTTTTTAGTTATGTCAATTAATTTGTATTATTTCTTTAAAATGTTGTGTTTTAGTTATGTCAATTAATTTGTATTATTTCCCCACCACCATTATGTGGTATAGTGATGTTTATAGGGTACGTTTAAGCATTAATATTACACTTTTCTCACATATTCACTAAATGTCATGTAATTACATCAATAGAGGTGTTTATTCAATCCCCATGAGTGTTTATGTCAGCCATGAGCTATACACCAACTTAAAAGATATGTAAAATTAACTGTTTATTTTTACCCCCCCCACCACCACCATAATCACCAATGTCTTAAGATGTTTTAAATAAACCAATTGTTTTATTTCTAATATATATAACATTTAAACACACATGTTCTATAATTGTATCAATAGAGGTGTTTGTATAAGGTGTCATTTTTTTTTTTAAAACATGATGTTAAATAGATTAATATATACGCCGTCCCCCACCGCCAATTAATATTCTCACATAATTACATTCTTTTTTATGTTTAAGACGTTTTACTTCTAATATATATAACATTTAAACACACATAGAGGTTGAAAGGTGTCATTTTTATTGAAAATGATGTTAATATATGCTGCCCCACCAATAGTTTACTTTGTGTTCTTACTGTAATCGCAAATGTCTTAAGATGTTTCATTTTTCACCTCACATATTTGTCATTAGTTTATACTCAATTGCTATATATAATGATTATTTTGCTGTGTTTTTTTAAATATACCATTTGTATTATCTCAATTAGTTTGCTATATCTAATGAATATTGTGTTTTTAGATATGGCAATTTTTACTTGTTTTACCTTATTGTCATATAATTACATTCTTTTTTTTATTTTTATGTCTTAAGATGTTGTTTAATATAACTTATATTTATTTTTCACCTTATTCTCACATAATTAGTTTTTGCTATATATCATGTTGTTAAATAACACCCAAATAAATTATTAAAGAAATTATTTATTTTTTGTTCCCCCACCCCACCATATATATCAATTGTCTATCAATTATTAAAAGATATGTTAAATGCCCTATAATCACCTAATGTGAAATAAATGTTAAACTACCTTGTTTTATTTCCTCCCGAGGTGTGTATATGACATTTTACAACTATGAACTAAGTGACCGCTTTGGTCAGATATGTCAATTTTTACTTGTTTTACCTTATTGTCATATAATTACATTCTTTTTTTATTTTTATGTCTTAAGATGTTTTAAATAAACCATTTGTTTTACTTATACCTCAATTAGTTTGCTATATATAATGAATATTGTGTTTTTAGATATGTCAATTTTTACTTGTTTTACCTTATTGTCATATAATTACATTCTTTTTTTATTTTTATGTCTTAAGATGTTTTAAATAAACCATTTGTTTTACTTATACCTCAATTAGTTTGCTATATATAATGAATATTGTGTTTTTAGATATGTCAATTTTTACTTGTTTTACCTTATTGTCATATAATTACATTCTTTTTTTATTTTTATGTCTTAAGATATTTTAAATAAACCATTTGTTTTACTTATACCTCAATTAGTTTGCTATATATAATGATTTAATTTTATTTGCACTTAAGTAAATGTTGTGTTTGTTTTTATTTTCCCCCCACTATTCTTACATTCTTTTTATGTTTAAGATGTTTTACACTATTTTTTCACATACATAATTACCACTAGTTTGTTTGTTTTTGTGTGTCTATGATGATGTGTTTTAATTTATTTGTCTATTCTCATATAATCACCTTTTTTATTAAATTGTTGTTAAATAAT
This sequence comes from Triatoma infestans, assembly GCA_011037195.1. Classification (NCBI taxonomy): domain Eukaryota; kingdom Metazoa; phylum Arthropoda; class Insecta; order Hemiptera; family Reduviidae; genus Triatoma; species Triatoma infestans. Next base: position 4,699 of record JAAEAF010010567.1, read on the forward strand.
GTTAAAATACCCTGTTTTACATTATGTGACTCACAATCTATGTTATAAATTGTTTGGTGGAAGGTTTTATTACCTTATTCAATCATCATTAGTTTTAACTCAATTAGTTTGCTATATATAATGATTTCCTTAATGCTGTGTTTTAGATATGTTAATTTATTTGTCTATTCTCATATAATCACCTTTTTTTATTAAATTGTTGTTAAATAATGTTAAAATACCTTGTTTTTACATTATGTGGCTCACCCTCAATTTAAACAATGTTTTACATTAATATTTTGTTGGGAGGGATTGCAGATATGTTAATTAACTTGTCTCCTTATTCTAGTTTTTAACTTAATTAGTTTGCTATATAATTTTTTTTAATGTTGTGTTTTAGATATGTCACATATTCACCATTAGTTTGCTTGTTGTTTTGTAACTTATTTATTTTTTGTTCTCCCACCCACATTGGTAATAATGTTTATTGTGTAGATATATCAATTACATAATCACCATTTCAATTGTCTATCAATTATTAAAAGATATGTTAAAAATGCCCTATAATTGTTGTTAACTAATGTGAAATAATAAAAAAGATATGTTCCCAAGGGTCACATACTTATATATGATAATTTACTACTATGAACTAAGTGGCCGCTTGGTCTAGTGGTTTGCATCACCGACTTCTAACCCAACAATTAAGGTTCGATTCCAGGTTAAACAACTTTTTTATTTCATTTTATTTAATTATTTATAATTTATTTATATTTATAATTTAATATATATTTTATTTAATTATTTATAATTTATTTTATTTATAATTTAATATATAATTTATTTGTAATTTAATCGTCTTCGAATTGAATGATGGGATGACGTCATCTTTAAATTAGGCTCATTGATTTGGGTGAGTTCTTAAATTAAAGCCATCGGTTTGGGTGATGACGTCAGAGAGATCATAGCCCCTGTGCCAGAAACTCCTTAAGTACCCTACTTACTGACAGATTTCACGATTTAATATGTTATTAATTAATTCCTTAATATATTTAAAGATTAACCAAATAATAGAATTTCACATTAAGATGTGTATCACTTAGGGCACTTTCTTCCAAAACTTTATAGCCCTATTAAATGATGCACTTCCAGATGATACATACACCACAGTACCTTGATCCCTCTAACGAGACATATTCTAGTTCTTCGCCTCTACACTGCTCCATAACTACAAACTTCCCCCGTCATCCCACTACAAACTTTGTCTTCTGATCTCTTGTCTCACATATATTTTCATCATTATTATTACGTCCCTTCTCCTCCTCATACATATATCACTAAAATTTTACTAATATTTCCAAATTCATTGGGTAAGTATTAAGTTTTCTCTATATAAAGTTTAAAAAAGGAATATTACATTAAACACTTGTATTAAGTACAGCTAACTCACTTGTATGTAATATGGATTTATAGAGTTATAACCAAGTCCTTCTTGAATATTTTGCATAAATCATATAAAAAATCCCATCTTATTATTATTCCCCTTTTAAAAACTTTTTTCGGTTTAAACTCTTTTTGTTGGTTTGAATTTTTCCGATTTGAAAATAAAGTTTTATAAAAATAAAAAATTATAGGATCATATGTATTTGGAGTTCACAGTTCGAGTTTAAAGAAAATCGTTTGAGTCTTGTCGTGAAAATTCCGGAAGCCTATTAAAGTCGCGCTTCCAGTTAACCGATTTTCTTCAAATTTGGAATTTTCTAAAGTATATATATCTTATATAAGTGGTAGAGTACAGTACATTGGATTAGAATATGACACTTTAACGGAAAGCTTAGCAATTTTGAACTATTTTACTCACTTACACCTCAAATATATCAGATCTTTGTTAAAAACTTTTTTCGTAGGCATATGATCTTGGAAGATGTATTTCCGTTGAATATGTAATTTCTGAAATACACACGATTGCAATTACTTCGTCATATGCAGCAATAAGAGAAAGTAAAAATATTGTCCACAAGATCGGTTCTGTTTACGTGTAATTTCCATTTCATTTACGGTTCTACCACCTATATAACATTAGGTTCCGTTAAGTACTTTGTTAGAATTAAAATTTGTTGGAAATTGGGTAACCGGAAGTGTGACTTTTTTGGATTAGGTTTTTTTTTCTAAAGTTTTTAGCATTTTGTGGAAACTGGCTCCAACGCTTCCTCCAAACTTGGCAAGTTACCTGCACATTACACCAATCACTTCTATTTTCAACATTTTTTTTTCCGTAAATATTGCACCTAGGGAAAATCGAGGAGGGTCTACCACCAGATTTTTCATTACTTATAAACAACGTAAATGTAAATATGTGTCATTCTGAAAACCGTTAAGACTGCCATATCCTAAGAAATGGTTAAATTTCGAGGTTTGTTTATATATTGCAGAATTAATACAAAACAAAAATAGAACAGTCCTAATAACAGAACTTGAGAAACTTGTTGCGTGTAGAAAAGATAATATACATTAATGAAAAAAACGAACACCGCTTCCATATAATTTGGGACAAAAAGGTATTCAGTGGTAATTGTAGCTTTGTAGTATACAGGTGTAAGGGTGGTAAACTTATTGAATACATTCAGAGTGCACAACACGCGATAACTGTGTGTGGTCCTCTAGGGCAGGATTCTAGATCTGTTACTAACATTCGTCAAGTGTTTCCTTTCTAGTTCGAGTAGTAGGATTGAGCCAGTGATTTTAAGCTTTTCTCTAGAGTGGCATTTCAAATATTCAGCTGTCAGTTTGCCCTTAACAGTTTAACCTTAAGAACATTGAGTAAGTTGTTAAAATTCTGCTGAATGGGAAAGAAGAAAGCTTAATCTTGTTGCCGCCCCCAGAACCCCGCCCCCCAGCAAATCAATTTTCTCGGAAAAATGTTTTAAAAACTGATAAGGCATTAATGAGTGTACATAGTAGACGGAAGTTGAAAAAAAATCATTGGAGTCGTAAATACTGTAGTGTGGTCGGAAACTTAAACCACAAAGCACTTCCGGAAGTAAAGTCGCACTTCCGGTTTGATGGATTCTTGACCGAAACCTTCGTGTCAGATGTGATGATGGGGGTGATGGTGGTACTTAAACCAAATACCAAATTTGTATTTCCTACGATTTTTTTAGATTTTAATATATATTGTTCCAAACTACTCAGACTAACCGCTAAAACTTTTTTTTTTCTCAAAACTTGTATTTCCGGCCGAAAACCCAACTTTGGAAACTTGGCATGTCGCAATACTTGGTTTCTTACAATAGTAAGTGAAAGTAAAAATATTTATGAAACAAATTAAGGAGATTAACGCGATAGTTGGTAGTAATTGTTGAGCAAGTGGCAGTTCTGACACCAGATGTCTCTAGCTCTAAAATTACGCACTCATAACATATACACACACATACGCCTGCACTCAATCTTTTTATATATGAATACGTATATTGGATTTAGCGTTACACCGTCAAACATCACTTACTCATTCTATGACATTCTTATTGGCATAAACAGTTTATTAAATTTATATGCACTTTGTAACATTCATACATGAAAATTTATTATTGCTACTAAAATATTATTGCAATGTCGGCAACACTAGTGAAAATTTATTTACATCACTGATGTGCACTGTTTCTTTACTCTTTGCACGTAGTACGCAATCGATTCTTGAATTCACAAATAACTTGGGGATTTTTTTTCTCTCATACGTTTTTTTATTTTGTATACAATAATAAAATAAGGTTACATTGTGTGTTTCTTGGCAAAGTTAGTATGTTCACTAACAGAAAGTGATGCATTTTTTGTTAAATAAATATAGTTACCATAGCGAAATGCAAAAAAAAGAATAGAATAGACATGCACAAACTAAAATTCTGACTGTTTTCAAAAAACTAAAAATTCTTTTGTAGTTTTAAACAAAAAACTAAATTTAATTGACATGCTTTACAAACAGTTAACATAACAAATAACACAGTAAATCAAGGAATAAAAAGACTGTAGATTACACTGGTTCTTACAGCCATAATCACTCTACGTCAAATAGAGGTTAAATCCCTGGGAGTTGATGCTCCAAAAGTAAACATTTCTTTAGGATCCCTAGGGACAGTTTGCACACGTGTGCTACTGTTTTTAGTAGCGGTATTTTAGTTGGGACAGGAATGATAATGTGAACGACTTCCGTGAAACTATTTATCACTCAGTCTTAAAATTCAATAGATCCATAATTAAGTGGCTTTTATTTATTATTTTCTCTTACTCCTGTAAGAGGAAGTATTGCGATCGTGTCAAATTTTCTATAAAGATTTTTTACTGATAATACATGTTTTGAAAACTCCAAAAGTAAAAGTAGTTTTTAGAAGATCTCTGTCTGTGTGTGGTCAGCATAATTCAAATACTGGAAATCGCCAGAAATCTGAAACTTGGTAGTGGTGTAGGTGCTATCAGATAGGTCAATAAGGTTTGATCGACCTTGACTCAATCGATCTTTTCAGTATTTTTTTCTCGATTTACTAGAAAAACAGCTCCAACGATTTCTTCTTTTAAAACTTAGTATATCAACTCTTCACAAAAGCTATTTGAAATATTTTTGAGAAATTGCATTTGAGGAATAAACCTCTGAGGAAATTTCCTCTAAAGTGCCATTTCAGTAATTACACGATTCTATTGACCATACAATATTACCAAGAATTTAATCTATGTTACCAAAATTTCGAGTTTGATAAAAATCGGTTTACCAAAAATACGACTTTTATATATATTTTGGATGTACATAACATTTACACTAGTAACTGAAATTTGTAACTGGGTAATACCTGAATTAATAAATAATAAATCACAAGTATATAGGAGAAAGTCGTGTGAATGTTTCACACCAGACTTCTCCATTCCTTCACCCCTAGTGAGAGGGGGGTATTGTGATTGTACCAGAGATTTGAAATTGAGTTTTCACCCGAAATACATGTTTCGACGTGCCACTGACTACGAAAATAATGTTTTTAGAGAATGAACCGTGCGCGAGATTGAGAACGAACAGTGTGTGTGTGTGTGTGTGTGTGTGTATGTGTGTGTGTGTGTGTGTGTATGTGTGTGTGTGTGTGTGTGTGAAGAGAATATCTCAAAAACGAGAAATCTCAGGAAGTTCAAACTTGCTATTTCGTTTAGTTACTACTACCGAATCAGGCACGAAAGTTTTGGGCAAAATTCATCAATGGGAAATGCTGCTTTACTCATTTTCTTTTTTGTCGTCCGCGATTTTGTTTAAAGTTGGCTCACACCATCTACAGAAATAAATCACTTTTATCACTTTTATTGGAAACATTTTCTCGGAAAACTTGGTGCCTGTTGGTGGAGGGGGGGAAATATTAACTTTAACCTTTCATCTAAACTACAACTTCAATAAATGGTATGGTTCTGTCAATAATGTTTGTAATATTCATTACAAACATTGTTAGAATTCCAAATTTGAAGAAAATCTGGGTGTGCGACTTTACAGAACAGACTTTTTAGTGTTTTGGAATTTCCTCGAAATTGACTGTAACGATTTCCTTTCAACTTGGAATACTGGAATACTTAGAAATAAACTATCACTTTTGTTTTCTAAATTGGTTTTATATAATATTACGGGATTATGGCGTTAAATTTTGAATTTTATTTGGTTTAGTTCAGTGTTATTATTGCGCTCTACAGGGCTACACATAATCGCTTCTCTATTTGCTGCCTGGAGTGCTAGGTCTCCTCCCACCACTTCTATATTCATGTTAAGAGAAATAAACAAAACCTCGTTTTAAGAAATTTTAATCATCTACAAGGTATATATAAATTGTTTTAATATGAGTAGCGGCCTGAACGGATACTGAACAAAATGGAAAATATTAATAGAAATAATCCTAGCGGCCTGGCCTATAATCTAGATTAAAGTTTTAAGGCACTTTAGTCAATATTTTTAATTGTTTAGTCGCAGTAAGCGCTGCTCTATTAACTGCAATTTATTACCTGTTTCTTTCTTTGCGTGCCCAATATTCAGCAAAAATAACTGTTTTATCGAACTAAATTGATCTTGCGTAGGTTTTATTTCAAATTGAAATGAAAAACATCATCCGGGAAGGGCGGACAATATCTATCAGCTGATCCGACTGATTCTTTATCTAACTACAAATGGCTGACTATATCTTGTAAACTGGTGTGCGTAACAAAACAAAAATTCTTTTGATTAATTCCAAAAAAAAACTTTCACCGTTTCTGTTGGTAATAATAAACAAATTTAATAGTTAATTATAAAGTATAATTATTTCAAAAATGGAGGCCATTAACTAGTAGTTACAGTTTAGTAACTAGAGTTTAGTAGTTTATAATTATAGAGCTATTAGAAGAGTTATTATTATTTTATAATTCAGAGGTGATTAATTGTAATAGGAGATTTCAGAGACGGTTAATGATTTCAGTGGTCAGGTTACAATGAAGGTTCAGATGGGCGGTGTATTTACTTTAAAACAAATATACACTTATTACAGAGTAAATGTACACTTATTACAGAGTTACTCTTCCATATAATGTTCAAACTATTCAACTCTACAACTCGTGACAACTTAAACAGAACATACTTGGTGGCTGGCACTGAATGAAGCCACCAAAACATCTGTCTCAACTATATGAACTTCTCAGGTTCTGTTACCTCAGGGTTGAGTAATTCCTCAACTCTTACTTGAATACAAATCTGAAAATTAAAATGTCGTACGACTTTCACTTATTCAAATTTTATACTAACATGGAAGTTTTACTTTACATTAATTTTCTTATTGTTTTCTACTTTCTCTTACTGCTGAAATTGTGTTTTCACCATATTTGTGTGCATGTATCTTAAGTCCAACCCCCCTGGGTACAAAAACCAGTTGTTTTAGCGAACAATCTGAGGACCGTTTGGGTTTGTGTGTGAATGTGAACAAAATATTCCAAAATCGAACAATTTTTGCATCCGAGGGCGATTTTCTCACAGAATGTTGGTCTCATTGTACCATTGTAATGGTCTTCAAATCTGTATAGGATGAAGGTACACTTCGATATAAAGGAATTAAGGTGTCATTTCAAGGCTAGTTGGTCCGCAATCTCATTTCCTTTTATGTTTTGGTGTTCGTACGACCGCTGTATTTAATGTTGTGAAATAGATGTTGAGGATGTTGACCATCATTACTATAGAGACCGAAAACAGTAATGTAATTCTGGCTATCTACATTTCAGACATACTGACTGAACTAATACGGGGAAATCTAATCCAAATAATTACAAGATGGTACATTAGAATTGGTAAAGCCACATTCAAGGATAAAAGGAAATGTTGTAAAATAGATGTTGAGGTTCGGTGATCCTTGAATGCGCCTTTACCAATTCTAATATACCATCTTTCTACATCTTGTAATTATTTGTATTACATTTCCCCGTATTAGTTCAGTCAGTATGTAATGTAGATAGCCAGAATTACGTTACTCTTATCGGTCTCTATGGTGATGATGGTCAATGATTGATGATCTCTCTCTCTCTCTCTCTCTCTCTCTCTCTTTTGTAACATTGCAAATGTCTCGGCCTGATTGTTGCGACATAATGGTCCTAGTTTAAATTTTGCTTAAAAGTTAGTAAAGCAATATCAATCTCCTGAATTCCACATCATTTATTTCAATGCCTTCATAAAATATATCTTCAAATTAAAAATTATATGTCCTAAATAACTTTATCTCATTTCTCTTAAACCCCAAGAACAGTTAGATAACCATCCTTAAACGAATTAAAACAAAAAAACTTTTATTAAAATCTCTTCTGAGTGGTACACGTGCTTCACACTATACACAGGAACAGGAAGTGGCAGACAAATAGTTATACACATTAGAACAATTGTTAACTGCTTTGATCGTAGAATGATCAATCTATGTCCATTAAAATGATTTAAAAATATTATTGTTACCATTACATGGATAAAAAAGGATCGGTCTACCCATCTACTTCATTTTTTTAATTTAATTTTCTCATTTATAACTTAATACATTTTTGTATTAGTTATACAAATAAACTTATAAAGCACTTAATAATTTAAGTTCTAGATATTGACATTTACTAATTTTCACTACAATTTCAGCATAAGTTTCTTTTTGTCTTTCATTTCCAGTAATTGGTCATCCAGCACCCCAGCCAGGACTTCTGGGGCGCTCCCACCCGCGATAAGGTTAAGTGTAGCGTATTGCTCTAAATACATACAAACTGTTACGACATGGCTATATAATACATTTCAAATTACAATGTACAGATCATTTTCTACATGATAGTCAAGTTTTTTCTTTTCTATTTAAACTAGTTAGAGTAATAAGTTACACTTTACCTTATCGGTAGGTGGGGGCGCGCCACAAATCCTCATATGAGTGAAAGTCGTTTTTTCCGTGGTCATCGACCGGTTTCGGGTATTTACGTCCATCATCACGGTATTTTGATGAACCATTTGAAATTGTCGAGTAGCACATTTGCAGAAGACACAGCGCACACAAATACACATACATTTCTCACTCTAGTATTTTTTTATCTACTTTACTCTTATATGTTAATCTATATTTAAAGATAAGACCAGAAGATGCTGTGGCCAATTGTCTACTAAAAAGGAACTAGTCCTGTAGAACATGAGAGACGGCACATCTTTTCAACACTAAATACATCTTCTAGTGTTTAATTTTATTTCTTTAATATAATCCTTTCACATTCATTCTAAACTTGTCCAATTCAATGGATTTTTTTCAAAAGATTTACAAACTGAAACTGGCGACAGTCTAATAAACACTTTGGTCAGTCTCCAAACATAACATCACCGTCTGTCTTGCCTCCTTCTTTAGCTTTGTGCACCATCCTCCATTATTTGTTCTTCTTCGTCATCCTCTCTCTATCTCTATCCCCCTAACGACCGTTAACATTAATCAATCAGATTGGAATTCTGTTGCTTTGCTTCTTCTCTTTTGTATATAAAGTAATAAAGGAAGCTAGTGTGAAAGTATAATAAAATGTTACGACCGAATGATCAGTTGTGGAGAAAACAAACCGACAAGATCGACTTCAAATGATACAGATCTGGTCATCTTCCAAATATTTTATTACAAATGTGATATGCCTCACACTATTT
>JAAEAF010010568.1:0-23825 GCA_011037195.1 Triatoma infestans
TATTATTATTATTATTAGTCGGGTGCCCAATGGCGTGGGACCTAAGCCTATGTGGCTTTTATCCCCCCGATACCCCCGAGGTTCCCTTAATTAATCTCCTCCGGTAACCTACCGGTTAGTCTACAATATCCCAAGATATCCCTAAACTCCAACTCGCCCAGGCAATCCTGCGAGAGTGGTGTCCTCCCAAATGAACGAAACCTAGTTCCAGCGAAACGGGGACACTGACATAAGTAGTGGTACACCGTTTCCCTAACTCCGTCGTCGCAATTCTGACAAATAGGACTAGACATCCTTCCTATGTTGAACAGGTGCACACTTGGGTGTCCAGTCACTATCCCTACCAAAGTCCTCAGGTCCGTCCTGCTAAGGGACAGGAGATACTCCGAAATTCCCTGCTTACTTGCTTTTATAAATCTTTTAGCTTGGAGGCACCCCTGCGTGTCCCCCCAGCGTTTCTCCAAGACTCTCATCTCCCAAAGTCTAATCTGTTTATCGCGAAACGTCTTTGTGACGGCCAGGGCTGGTTCAGGACAGCAAAATGGTAATGATGATCCCTCCCTAGCCAACTGATCCGCCCTCTCATTGCCCTCTATTCCCGCATGTCCGGGTATCCAATAGAGATGCACCTACCCCTCCGAACCAAAGCGTTAAGCCTTCTCCTACATTCTCCCACTAATTTCGAACTCCACCAAGGCTTACTCAAAGCCCTTAGTGCGGCTTGACTATCGGAGAAGATCCGCACTTCCTTAAACTCTCCTTGCCACTCCCCCACAAGGTGGCAGCATTCAATAATGCCCACCACCTCGGACTGGAAGACAGTGGCCAATCCACCCAAGGCCACCGAACTCCCTCTATCCAACTCTTGCAGCCATGCTCCCGCTCCTGACAGGCCCGTCCCCTCCAGCCTAGAGCCATCTGAATAGCAACGAATAATGCCGTTACCCGACTCCGTTGGCCTCGTGAGGTTATCATCACCTATACTGCCAATACTGATCTCATAATCCCTCTCAAAGCCCCATTTCTTGCTCCTCTCATCAAGTTTCGATAGCAGAAATCGGTTCACTCGCCAAATCTCCTCCTCGATCTTGGTGTGATCCCCCCGAAAGGTTCTCACCCATTCTCCCTTGCACCTCATCCTGAGGTAACCTTTCATTGCCTCTCCCACTACCACATACTGAAGGGGGGTTAGCCTCAGTAGCATCTCCAATGCCACCGTCGGTGTCGTTCTCATATGATAGTAACTGAATACTAAACTTGAGCAGCCAATTGGAATACCAAGTTTATCCGGGGCACCAAAATTTAGTGGCACCATTTTGGCTATAAGTGTGGGAAAAATATTGATGTTAAATACTCAATTAATAGAAAATTTCACATATCGATTTTTTTCGTTCGCTAAAATTTTACAGTGAGTAACGTATTTATATTGTTTATGTGTAAAAGCTAAAAATATTTACACTATTGTTGAAACATTAACGCAAAATTTGTAAAGGACGATGCTTTAACTTGTTTGTACATGCATACACTTCTCTGAATAGAATAGTATAAGCACGCGAGCAGAGCGCTGCTTCAGCTTGTGTTTGAACATGCATAGACTTGCTTAAACAAGCATAGACTTGCTTAGACGGCGTAACCACTAGAGCGGAAGCTGGTTTGAGCTTTTTGTGAGATATTTCGTTTTTGAGACATTTTGTTCACATTCACAAACAGACCATTCGTTAAAAATAGTTTTTCCGTAATCAGGGGACCTCAAAACATGGTAAAATTTCTTATGAAAACTCAATTTTGAATATTTTGATACGTTCGCAAAAAGTCCTCTTACTAGAAATAAGAGAAAGTGAAAATCAATAAAGTCGCAAGGTTGACGGATATTACAGTGGCACATGAACATTATATTGTTTAAACTTCCTGCGATATTTTTATGTTTAAAATATTTGGTTCACAAAAATAAAAAACAGATCGTATACAGAATTTGTTACAAACTATTTTTTATTGTTCATACACAGAGGAATAAATATATATTTCTTAGGAAAACATAATTTATAAAAGTTGATTCGATCGTAATACTTAAAATGGGTATGAGAAGGAGAGAATTGAGGTTATAAGAAGAAATAAACTGGAAATAATGCTGAACACTGTATAATGAGAAAGTAACAAAAAACGGCCATGACTTTACACGTATTTAGAAATTAGTAGCGAGAAATTTAGAGTGAGTGAAGAGAAGGATAGTAGTTGGTTGCTGACGCGTTGTAACTACTGTATAAACTGTTCTAAAGACCGTCCTCTGTAGGGCTAGCGCAGTTGTATTTAAACAGAGTCTCCCTAGTAGCGAGTGAGACTCTCAATTTTGTCTCTCTCCCTCTCACTGCTTTGGGTCCCTCTCTTCGGATCCTATTACATACTCACCATAATACACTACTTAAAGTCGTAGCGTATAATACCACATAAAATTCGGTTGATAGTTCATCTTATATTTATATGCCTTTTTGGTTTCACTACATTCTTTTTGAACGACATCGATTATTTCTCACTTGGTCACTATAATAGGGGTTGTTGAAGAAGAGAAATGGTCTGGTTTAAATGAATTAACTAAATATGGTTAACACTCTATAATATAATAAGTGACACTGACTTTACAGTTAGTGGAGACTTTATACTTGAAATGATAGAGTATGGTAGAGTGGAAAAGGGGTAATGACACGTAGTGATTGGCGAATGATCTGAGTTGTATGAACTGTTCTCTGTTCTGTTTCCCGTCGCTGTATTCATGTGGTTTCTCCCACTCCAGTCCGAGAGAGTGGCCCTGCCATTTTCTCTCTCTCTCTCTCTCTCTCTCTCTGCTATTACAGTCACTTAAATAAAAACAAAACAAAAAATACAGCGATTTTTGTAGATCTATTGATCTGCTAACTCTGCTAGAAAGACTTATGCACTCATCAAAAGTTTACAATTTAATCACTTACCTTTTCGATTACCCGTCATTTGATGGTGCTTTTTTGTTTTGTGAAAAAAAAAAGCATTTACTGAAGGAATGGAAAAAATATTTTTAAAATATCCGTGACTTCTTAAAATAAAACAATTATAAATTATAGATTTTGAGAAAATCTTTTGAGAATCAATGTTTATATTTGTTTTTGTATAAATTTACACCACTCTCTCTTTGATGGTTGTAAAATGGATCTCCCGGGAAATACTTGAGCTTTCCAATTAACGAAATTCCATCAGCAACCCTTGAAAGACAATGGATGGTAAAGGTCGTATAGCAATTAAGTGGCATTCAATACAAATTGGTATGTTGCTTAGTGTGAAAATATAATATGATGAACTACGGAAAACTCAAGAAACAAAGTGTTTTCAAAATTATCAAAATTCAACTTAGTTTTGTTATCACTAGGCAATATGACACTATAGTTTCAGTCAATAATTGGCCTGCCGGAAGATATGCGAACTTATTATGTAAGGTGTTTTAAATAATAGCTTTAAATTCTAGGTTCAGTTTAACGCCAAAATTAGCAAATAACTAATGCGTCTCATGCTTTTGAACGGCCAGCCTACTCTAAGCAATTGTCAGACAAAAATCTTTTGATCTTACAAAATCTTCGAGACAACTACATCTAGATATCCTGCACTATAAACCTCTTCACTTCTTTACCAAGATTAAATTAACGTGAACATTTTTTTTTTTAATCTTTATTCATGCTACAATCAGCGCGATAGCGCTATAAGTAACAATCATACAAATAACATACAAAAATGAGTGGAGAAGCTACCCAATGGTAACACTCCAAAACTATACAAAATCACTATTGACTCTCTTCACTTGAGAGGAGATCACGAGACCATTGTCTTTTAAGACGTCTAGGAGGGTTATTAGGAAGTGTTCGGGAAGACAGTGTTGAATTAAAGGGTTTGTGTGAGTCTGTAGGTTAATATGGAATTTCCTGTAACGGGTTTGGGCGACTTGAGCAATGAACGGTATATTAAGATCAGTATGTATGGTTCGTTTGGAGACGTAAAAAGGAGCGTTCACAATGTTACGGAGGATTCTGGATTTTAGGGGTTGGAGTCTTTGGAGATTTGAGCGTTTGGTTGAACCCCATAGTTCTGTTCCGTACGCCCAGATAGGCTTTAAAATAGATGTATAAATTAGTCTTTTGTTGTCTATGGAGAGTTTAGATCTGTTGTCCAGTAGTCTTTTAAGTTGTCGAAAGCGTCTGTTTAGTTCTAGTCTTTTCAGTCTTGTATGAGGATTCCATGTAAGTCTTCGGTCTAAGTAAAGCCCAAGATAGCGAGCAACGTTGACCACTGGTAAGGGAATTAAGTTGTAGTAGACTGGGGGAAGAGTAATGCGACGTAGAGTGAAGGTAATGTTTTGGGACTTATTTTCATTAAGTTTAATGACCCATTTTTTGAACCAATTTTCTAGGGAGGAGAGGTGGGTTTGTAGATTTCTATGGGATCATTATTGGAAGACAGGATAGCAGTATCATCTGCACAGGTGAGAAGGATGGTATCAGGATGTGTTAGGATGTCTGCAGTGTATACTGAGTAAAGGATAGGATCTAGAATGCTGCCTTGCGGCACTCCAGCTTCGGTATGATGAAAGGAGAGAAAGATGATCCGATTTGTACTTGAAAATACCTATCGGATAAGTAAGATTTTAGGATAAGATAATAAGTGGCTGGAAGGATGCCCTTAAGTTTCCAGAGCAGCCCGGGGTGCCATACTCGATCGAAGGCCTGCTTCACATCAAGGAAAGCCCCCGAACAGCACTCCTTCTTCTCAAGGGAGGATGCAATGGTGTCTACAACGCGGTGAGTTTGTTGTATAGTAGAATGGTGGCGTCTAAATCCAAACTGATGGTCTGGGATAACATTGGAAACTTCAAGGATTGGTGGGATATGTTTAAGGATGAGTTTTTCAAATATTTTGGCCAGGACAGAGAGAAAGCTAATGGGACGGATGAGGGGAGGTGTTGAGGTTTTTTGGGCTTTAGAATGGGACGAATAATAGAGAACTTCCAAAGAATAGGGAAATAGGTGGTTCGGAGAATCGCGTTGTATATGGAAGTGAGGAAGACCAAGGCTTTTTTGGGAAGATTTCGAAGAATGGTTGGGGTTATAAGATCATATCCGGGAGTTTTCTTTGGGGAGAGACGTTTTATAGCATATTGAACATCTGACGGAGAAAATGGCTTAGGTGGGAGGGAGAGAGGAAGGGGGGAGTCCAGGTCTTCTAGGAGAGATTCTTGGAACTGGGAATCAATCATGTCAGAGTAAGGAGTGAAAACAGTGGATAGATAAGAGGCAAACAGGGAAGCTTTATCCACGTCGGATGCAGCCCATGAGGCGTCATCTCGACGAAGTGGGGAGGATATGGATTTGTAAGAAAGTATTCTCTTTGTTGCGGCCCAAAGAGATTTGTCTTCTGTAGTTAAACCTAATGTGTATTCTTGAAAGCGTTCATTTCGGAGTTGTTTAAGTTCAGTTCTAAGTAAGTGAGTCAGTCTATTGTAGATTCGCTTATCAGAGGGATATCGCGTCGCTTTTCTATGATAAGTTTCCGAATGTATAACGGGATGTTAGTCTTGTGAGTACGTTCTATTCTCCTGTGAGTTGTGGACTGCCGGATGGAGTTTTGTATTAATGTGGTGAAGTGTTGTTCTGCGTTGTCTATGTCTTCTTTTGTCTTAAGTGATGTATGTAAATTTATTGCGTGGTCTAATTTCGATTGAAATTCTTTCCACTTGACTGAGCCGCAAATGAGAGACGGTTTAGGAGTACTCAGAAAGGGATTCGTATCAAGAGTAACGTAAACATAGATAGGATGAAAGTATTAATTTTCTCAAAATTAGAAATGCCTTGCAAAGGGTTTATTTAAAACAGGAAGAAGTATTTTAATAAAATGTGGATAATACTTTGCAGTAGAAACTTGAATTTAAATTTAAGAACAAGAATTCTAAGATGTTGTGTGATTCAGTGCTATTTCATGGCCTGGGAGCTTGGACACTTAAGAAGAACACCTTTAGGTAAATTAGAAGCATTTGAGCTGTGGACATATAGGATAATAATGAAGATAAGTTGGGTAAATAGGGATAACTAACAAGAGAACCTAGAAGGAATGGAAAATTCATAACTAATATAACATTAAAACAGTTAAACTATATAGAAGCTGTAATGCGAGAAGAAAAGTAAAGGCTACTTCAATTAATAGTTAAAGGGAAGTTATAAGGTACAAGAAGTGAAGAAGAAAAAGAACAATATCCTGTTTCAACAATTTAAGGAATTAGTTTAACTACATTTCCATAATAGAGCTTTCCCGTATATGGTGCAGTTCCTAGCTCTCTGAAACCACACATATGTACTTGTCACCTATTGTTATTTGAGTCTCTACCAAACTGAAGTTATACTCGTTAGTATCAGTCTAATCCTCGCAGAAGTCACATACATATTATTAGATTCTCTACCAAGCTGAAGTTATATATATATATATATGCGCTTGTAACTAACATATATATATGGTATATGCAAATATGCAGGTGCCTCTGGCCCCCACAATCACATTAAATTACTTGGTTATAAGCAGTAACTTTACTGTGAAGAAGTTTATATATATATATGTGTGTGTGTGTGTCTATTTTTATATCTCTTTCACTTCACATCTCAAACATATTATAATTCTCTAACGACTTTCTCGCATCATTCTAAATTCATATTTTCTCTAATGTTGCTTTGAGAGTATTTTTTTTTGTGGGGGAGCGGGAAAAAGAAGAAGAATTCGTTGTAACTTGTTTCGCCTAATCCTTTCAATTTTATGAAAAACTGTAAGGAATTTCAAATTTACATTTTTCTATTGCCTTATTACGTATTATTTGAACTAGTTTCTTAATAATTAATAGAGTAACAAACAAAATAGCCAGGAAAAAGTGAAGTGACATTTATGTGTATTCTAAGTATGAGATTTAATGAAAATTGTTGGATCCAATTCCGAGATAATCACAAAATAATTGGAAAAACTATTCAGTAAGGTCACACTTCCAGATGAGGACTTTAACAGAAAATTCGTGAAAAATGCGGTGGCGTTATCTAAACGGAATATCAACCTAGGGCTACGATTTTCTTTGATTTTTTCCCCAAACCACATAATATGTATAAGATTCACACACAGATCATTCGCAAAAATGATTTTCATTTCGCACACAGAAGCATATTTATAATTTAATGGAACTTCTATTTAAAAAAATTCAAATTCTATTTGAAATAAGATCTCAGTACTTTCCTTTACAGCAGCCGTTACCTCTGAATCCTTGCAGGTAAGAGTAACTAAAGTAAAGTAATGTCTATATTTTCAGGCGGGCTTAACGAGCCCAACTACTAAATTAGGTGTCGTGGACGGGGAACGGGAGTACCTACTTTACTATAAACAATTTTTAAACGAATAATACAATTTTAGCTGTTATACACGGGACTCGAACTGGGAATCCCAGTTACAAGACCTTATCATAACCACTACACCAACACCCACCCCGAAACCTTTGTATATGCCACTATATTTATCAATCTTTTTTTTTTTTTTTTTTTCTTTCTTTTTCTGACCTAAACTAAACGTTTGAACATCAGAGACATTTTCCGTGGGAGCCTCTTCATTTTGTGGTCATCGACCGGTTTCGGGCGTTCGCCACATCTTCAGGATGCGTTTTTGTCAGAGACTGTGATAACACAGACTTGCACAGAGCAAATTCAGTTTATATACTCTGAGTGTATAAACAAAGGAGTGTATAAACTGAATTTGCTCTGTGCAAGTCTGTGAACACACCCGTCTAGCAAAACGCACCGACGATGGGCGAACGCACGAACACGTGGTTCGATGATTCACAAAATGAAGCAGGGCTACACGGAAAATGTCTCTGATGCTTTTCCAGCTCTGCGGAACCAACCACCACAATAAAAGTTGAACATTTAAAGGGAAAAATGAAAATCTTCAAGAATCTATTTTAAAATGGTATTTCTGTGAAAGGCAATTTTGAATTGATGTGATGGATATATATTCGCAATGCCTAACACATAATATAGCTCATGGTAAAATGTAGCTTAAATAGTGAGTAAGGGGGGGGGGCTGGGGAAGGTAGGTTTTGTTCAGACTATTTATCAACAGGTATTAGTCAGGTTGATAATGGCTGCTGTTGAACTCTATAAATCTAGCAAGTGTAGAAAAGGTGAGGAGAAGATAGTCTAGTATACCTGGGGTATAAAGTACCCCTTTGCCATAAACCTCCCCAAACCAAACTATTACTGCCTTCAGGCTATTCCCTTACATACATACGTCTTCTTATAGTATAACGCCTTCTATATAGTTCAGTATATTGTTCCTCTTTCTCTCACTCTCTCTCTCTCTCTCTCTCTCTCTATATATATATATATATATATACCACAATATCCATATAAGCCACAAATTGATCTATTTCATGAAGCTATGTGAAATACGCGCCAAAATACTCGTATTTATTTATTTTACCTGCGCTGTAGTAGCGACAGAGAGATTTCTCTGGTCATACCTTACCAACAAACCAACCAACGGCAATAATTTACACATTTCTGTATTTCTGTAATACCAAAATGCTATAAAGAAAGAAACACTCCATATGCTTCAGTTATTTAAATAGTCAT
Source organism: Triatoma infestans (assembly GCA_011037195.1). Taxonomy (NCBI): domain Eukaryota; kingdom Metazoa; phylum Arthropoda; class Insecta; order Hemiptera; family Reduviidae; genus Triatoma; species Triatoma infestans. The sequence continues at coordinate 8,667 of JAAEAF010010568.1, forward strand.
CCATTATTATTGCTTAGTATTTTTAACTTTTCTTTAGTTATAAATATATTATTCGATAGTGGAAAATTATTTAGAACAACTTACAGGTTTTTTGACAAAAAAAAAATTAAAATGTCAGATTTTTGAAATTGTGAATTGAATTATGAAAGTGTGAAGTCCATTTCTTCAGGGACCTTGGGGTCACTCCGGGCAGACCAGTCTAATAAAACGAACAAACACCTGACACTGATATTCTGGGTTAGCTGATGTGTATATTTGAGTCTAGCGTAACTGTAGGGAACTATTTCATACATACATACACACCACTTACTTATATTTTTAAACACATTAGAGACGACAAAAGGAAAAATATAATAAGACTAAGTTTCTAAGAGATAAAAAATTATTAAGAACGCAAAAATAAAATGATCACTAAGTGATATCACAAATCTACACCAGCCGTTTTAAGTACTACGAAAGCGACTATCTGGAAGAATAAAACAACTAACTTTGTCAAAAAATACTTAACTTAAGCTACACAATGTCCAGAAACAGTAATCAACAACAACAAAAATCACTGAAATATTAAAAATGAACGATTATATTCGGACATTAATTAAAATAATATATTACATAAAGATAATAAAAGCCACAACACAAAAAAAAGTAACAAAATCAACCTCAAATAAATAAATAAAAAAATCCGATTCCTTAGTTACTTAATTTAACAAAAAGTAAATAACAAATAATAAACAATCACATTATACTGACACAAACACTCGTCTTCTGTTGAGAAAATTCGTCGCAGAAGTAACTAGCATTGGAGATTTCTTGTTGCTAATACCAGCCGCATCGGCGTATCTCAACTAGCATTGTCATTTCAGTCATCTCTTCTACGCTGAACGGAGGAATGGGAGGAGAACTTTAGTTACCAAAAATCGTACAAAAGATGAAAATAAATATCAAGGTTTTAGTCAGATAAAAACAACATTTGAATGTGTTTTAAGCCAATATCTGAAGGGTTTACCACAAGCAATCATGAAGTCAAGTTATAGCCATTATGGAAATAAGTTTGAAGAGCTTACTCACTATTATCGAGGCATGTATAAAGAGTTTAATTAAGCCACAGCTTCTACAAAGCAATCGATCTGTTTGTACTCAACTGTTTGTCAAAATCGATTTTATAAGCCAGAAATTTCTCATCAAGCTAAACCACACTAGATAATCCACTATTAAAGCAAGCAAGTGTAGCCACATCGCTCTTCAAGCGACAAACATCTGCCGCTCTTCTAACTTACGCTAGCGAAATCATCATTCGTCGCTCGGCTACACTATTCTGTATTCCACACTCAATATTTGTAAAATTTATTACACTGAATATAGTGAAAATAGTTTCTGTCGTGAGTATTACTTTAACATCAACAATTATCATCAATCTAAACATCAATTAAATCAAACTGGATATTGTTCACTATTATTGCACCAATCAATAAATCGGTAACAATGTTTTTGCAAAATTAAATGACCATTAAAAAAAAAGAAGACAAATCCAAAACATGGCAATATTTAAACGATCCATCCTTTTCTTCAAACACCAATTAGCTATTCTCTTTTCGCTTAATCTTCCTTATATAGTCTTCCTTATAAGGCATCCTTTGCGTTTAATTTCGGAGAAATCCTCTCTCCTAACATTTCAAGGGTTCTTCTGTATTCCATTTGCTCAAGAGAGCTAATCATCTTAAATTTTATAAACCATCCAATTTCGGCATGTTTAATTAGCTAGTCTAATTGGTTGTTGACTTTTAGATGCTGGGCGTCTTCTATGCATATTCGAAATACATACTTCTAAGAAGCGTCTAAAATAATTTGTCTATGATTCTATAAAAAGTACCAACCTTTTTATTTTAATTTTATATATAACCAAAATATTGAAAATTACCCACTAATACTTGCCTTGACAACTACACCGAATAATCTGCCACATCGGCTGAACCATCGTTGGCCTTGTGGACCACCTCTAATAATAAAGATAATATAAACTCCAGCGATTGTGTAATTGCTAGTAGGGATTGTTTCTCTACAAAAGCTAATCCAGACAGAAGTATATCTTATTACACCAACGTTTTTGTAGTTTGTGAATTGCAAATAAAAAAATAACTTAAAAAAACAATAAAAGAAAAAAAAAATTAATTTAGGCATTTATATATTTCGATATATTATTAATTCATTTTTTACGATAGGATGCTGGAGAAATAGACCGAGTAATATCCAACCACCGAGTACTCTAGGAGAATACAGTTGCGACTCACCATGGGCTTTAGTACAGTCAGCTGTAGACACCATGAAATACATAGAAGATGATGATCTGGAGTTCATCTTGTGGACTGGGTATGTTTTATTTATGTATATATTATTTTTTATTATTAAATATGTAACCTTCTATGTTGTAACTATTATTTATATCTATATAGGAAATTTCTCAAGATTCCAGGCATGTTTATCTCTCTACTTTTAAAGCAAGCAAGCATAGATAATAAATAATAAAAACTCTTATGTTAGAGAAAGTTTTGGCAATATTATCTCTCTTCTTGAAAGAAAAACATATAATTTAAGAAATTTAGATAAATTGCATTTGTAATCATCGCCTTTCGTTGTTCTTTTATTCCCTTATTTACTAATAATGAAGATAATAATAATAAACTAAATATTTACAGTATATGAGATTCAGAATTAGATTCTAAGCTGAGTGGATCGTAGATGATGTATTAAATGTAATTCCTTTAAGTAAATTACACCCTTGATAATTAATCTGGGTATAGGTCACATCATGGTTATTTAATAGCATCTGGTTTTATCGATTCCTGTAACAGCTGGTAGACAATAATTAGAATTTAAACTTGTTATTTATTGATCGTACTAGTAGTATTTATGAATATTGGTAAACTTAGATGATGTGAAGGAAAAAAGAAAAGAAAATCTATCATTTATACATATCAAATTTATGATTAACTCGGAAAATGAATTAACAATTAAAATAATTGAACAGTTTTAGTGAAAAAATATTTAGAAAGATTGTAAATTTACTTTTGAAGGTAATTTTGGTTGTTCTAAAGAAGTAGTGGCTCATTATTTATTGCTAGAAGAAGCTCTAGAAAAGCCTAAGGTAATATATGCCAGCCAGGCTAGAAAACAGTACTTCAGCATCCCCTACTTCTCAATAACCAAACACTACCTACCGGAGGTACTTTTAACGTAGATTACTAGGCATTGCCTTTGAATATACAGCTACCTGCTGCCTTCTTAAATAACATATTAGATGTAAACTTACCACTTTAGTACATTCCCAATCTTCTATGAATTTGGCAAATAGAAATTTATACCAAAAACCTCTGGTTTGAAACACTCAAATAACTTACTGGAATTCTTACAAATTTAATTTATAATTTCTTCAAACACGGAGGAACTATTGCTATTTGTCTAGTTGCATTTAATAACATATATATGTTTAACAGAAGTGTATAGTGTTTTTAAATGTCATTTACCTAATAGTTAAGCTATTTTAGTCACAGCTCTCTCTCGGTAAAAAAAAAAATTTAAGTGCGAACATCCTAGGATTTTCCATAGGGTCATGATACGAAATTTTAATAGGACTTTAAACCCTTAACTTGTGCTAATAATACAAACACAATTAATCGCATTCATATGAACAAAAACTTAATGTCAGAATGGGAACTTTGGAAATAATTCAGTTGAATTTACCAATATCTTTACTAGGCGACTTAAAATTACAAACAAACAAAATGAGAGCTGAAAATGGTACATTTTAGATATGTTATGCTGTGCTGTATGATTGGTGATTTTTCCTTCAGAAAGTACGGTGGTTTGCAAAATTTAGGCGAGGTAATTTCAGGAACATGGAAGACCAACCGAGATCTGGTCGCCCAAACGGTAATGTATTGAGATTAATTCACAGTTTAAACCACAAACTACCTCCAGGACGATACGAAGGCTGTGTAGTAGATCTTGATGTACTTCCAAAAGTAGTACCACCATTCGAAGTACCACCAGTTCCGCTATTACTACCGCTACCTCCGTTACCACTGTTCGAGCTTAAGCAACTGAACCATGGTAGGGAGGATGATGAGGATATGCAGGATCTGAAGCTGTCGTAAGAGAAGCTCCAAAGCGTAATCGGTTGAATCCGTTAATGTCGAAACCAATCCCACGGTGGTTTTAACGGTCTTTCTACGTAGGTCTGTATAATTGGCACAGGTTGTTGTTGTGGTGCACTAACATTAGGTAAGCTGCCTAAAGGATCTGTAACTTGTCGAAGTACAATAGCAAAACTACTAGCCAAACAAGCAGCTGTTGTAGTCATGGTAACCCCATCATGGCTACTATTGTTTGCCGAAAACGTGTTAGTTGAACGCCTCAATGAAGATGGATCAATGAATACAATGAATTGCCATAGGCTACTCTGAAACCCCCTAAAAATCTTGAACCGGTGTCTCTGCTTATAAAAGCCCATGCATTGTCTGAGGAGCTAGATTACTCCTTTGGCCCTGACCACTTTGTCCCGAACGTCTTTCTAACTGTTCATCTCCAAGCATCATTTCTTCGTGATCCAATCCTTCGCTTTCTCCATCATTCTCTTCATGCTGACATGAATCACCACTTTTATCTTCTCCGAGCACAGTAGTAGGCAAGATATTAGATGAAACATGCTGTACAGTTTCTTGGTTACTCTGATCAATGTCACTTTCAGTTTCCACATGTAAATCTTCTCTTTCACTTTCCACACCTTCACGTTCAACTTCTCTCTCAGGTCCTTCTCTTTCGACTTCTCTTATTTCTTTCATTTCGACCTGGCCCCTTTCTATTATGTCTTTTATTTCTTTCATTTCGTTTATTGTTTCGTCCTGGATCTTCCTTATTTCCCTCGCAAGTGCTATCAGTTCCTCCATTTTCCGCGTCTGGCTCTTGCTACTTATGGACATGTACAAATTGATACTAAACTCTTACCTGTTTAGAGATTTTATCCCACTTCTGACACCAAATGTAACGTTTTTCCCTCTAAACTAGCTACTGCAACCAGTTTTAAGTGGTTTCGTTTAGATAAAATACTCTAAACTTCAATAAGAAAAACTCCAATTTATTGTTTTACACAATAAATTATAAATACCACACTTAATAATAATTAATTCGCAGTTTAAACCACAAGAGTTCACTTTTTATACACTTTTCACAAACGTACACTTCGCTTGTACAAGAAAACTCCCCTTGACTCTCTGTGGTCCCACAATTTATACCGTGGAGAAGGGTCGAACTTTCTCGATGCTTCCTAGCGGCCACTAGGAGAACTTGTGGTACCTGCTTTCTCTCCTAGATGGCACTAGTGGCTGCGTTATAGTATTAATTCTATTAAATATTATCGACACTTAGATGAACTGAAGTCGGCCATTCAAGAAAGGTTTTGTTTTCCAGTACGATAATGCCAGATCTTACATATCTTGGCAAACTATGGAGAAACTGAAAGAGCTTAACTGGGACGTTCGTAATAGTATTTAGTTACTATATAGTTATATAGAGGATAGTGACTATAAAGTAAAATCCACTGCGACCTAAAAGATCAGACACTTAGGTGTCAGGGTCTTAATTACGATATGGTCGTCTGTAAAACGTATAAAGTGGAAGGGTAATTGAGTGTATTTGGCGATGAGCTAGAAGTTACCTAATAGGTACACTAACCCCAGCCAAGTTCCACATATCTTCAGGCGTTATTTCTATTAAGTGTTTGGTTTCGTTCACGGATGGATTAAGATACTCACAGAGATCTCTGAAGAAGTTTGAAAATATCATACTATTATATTACTCTTAGTTTATTAAAAGTTGCAAGAAATCACGAGAAATATAATATTATCATAAACTAAAATCGAAAAAGGGAATGATATTGGTATAAAATTAGTTCATTTCCATTTCATTCATCTCAAAACCACTTAAGAAATCTGGACCTCCCGAAGAGTTTTTCTCCCACTAATTCTCGAACCTCCTATTCAATGGAACTCCATTGAGTATCTAAGACATCACCACCTGTTTCTCCCATTCAAATATTATCATCTGCTCTTTTCCATCCGCTTACGAACAAAATGACCATTTTTGCGCAATTCTTCATTCCTAGAAATAGTCTTCCTAATGGAGATTCGTCCACTAAGATTTTTCATCAGGTCCTCCTACTCATGCATCAAATTCTGCTTTTGATGTCTTCCCGAAGCAATATCAATTTTCCAGATTATTCTTATGTAAATGTTATATTTTTTTGTCTACAACTGGTGAAATGATTTTATTTTTGTCATATAAAATAAGTGAGAGATTTAGATTTATAATTTAGAAAGTAATAGGTGTTAGAGTTAATATTTATTTTATTTAAAGTGACAAAAATGGGATTACTTTTTAATCTTTTACCTCAGATCTAGAGATTTCAACAGTTTTTACTCTCTACTGAAAAAATACATCTTTAATCACTGATTTTAATGGAAAAATACCTATCTACATTATAAAACGGTTTGTACTTGTTAAGTTTTTTTTTTTATTATTATTCATAATTACTTTCTTTTTCCACCTTTGGGGGGGAGGATCTATTTCTCTACTTAATGAGCAGCTTAATTCCAAATAATGTTAGTGATTCAAGTTACAAAACTTTTGGAAGTAAAATGCATGTTGTTTTTTTTTCTATCATTCACTACTTACTGTGATTCCCAAGCTTACCAATTTTATTTTTAACGAGAGATTATATAACATCATTTAATGATTCACAACTCTTGCTCTAATAGCCAAGAATTACCCACTTGGCCTACATGGTGCTCTATTTAACCTTTCTTGCGTAATATTGATAACATTGAAAATCTGTTGAGCTGATGCCTACCATCTTCATAACAATAACAGTGTTCGGTCGCGGTCTCTTTGAGAGATTAACTTTATTTACCGCCTTTTCACTTTAACTTAAAGCGCTATTCTCAACTCTATTTCCCGCCTTTCCATCTCACTGAACACGCTCTTTTCCCTTTGTTGTTTTTGCCGCCGGCGCAATTTCACATAATTCTCTCTCTTTTTATTCATTACTCTTCTGACTGTTGTGAAGTACACCACTGTGTGTGTTTATTGTCCGTTCAGTTTTTTATGTGCATCAAGTGCTCTTTACGCGTATTTTGTTTCGCCTTCGCGAGTGTATTTACTTACCAGCCTCTTCCATTGTAAGCATATTTCTCTTACTGAGAATTAATTCGATTTACGCTTTCTTCTCATTCAAGAAGAATACTCATGAAATTTCATCGCCTTTCTGGCTTCAAGACTTTATTCAGCGTCATCCATTGGCATGTTCCTGCTCTCTTCCTCATCACCCCCACATACAACACTCACATCTAAACAACTTTCACAAGCCTCATTTACATCATCCCCTTTACGTCACTTCACCGTAGTCCAACGCCAGCGCGCTTGCTTCCGTTTACATCATCTTCGAGGTGAGTTCAGTTTTATTATCTTTCTGTCACGATAATAGTCTCTTCTCTTTCCTTATCATGTACAAACAACATTATTAGTATATTTTTGTATCTTCTATTTTCATACTTACGTTAGTGGATTACCGCTTCGGGGTACACTCAAGAGCGTACAAACGTATGTAGGTAAATTGTATTTATCACTGAATTCAAGTTATTTTAAATGACATATTAATTAGCTAGTGTTCGCTACTTCAAACCTACAAATTCTTGGGACAATGTTTGAAGTTAAACTATGATTGTGTTTCGTAGTTTTTACTTATATTTAGTCTGATACTTTTTAAAATGAATGAAAATGTTAAATAAATGAAGAAATGTGAATGAATAAATAAATCAGAAATGTGAGTGTAATAAGAGTGTGAGTGAGCAGGTTGCTGGAGTTAGTTGTCATCCATCTTGGGGGCACGCTTGTAAATAATTACCTGTAAAATGTTTCACATACCGTTTCTACTCCACTTTTTATTCCAGTAGCAATCAGAGAATGGATTCTAAGATTGTAATAATGTAACTAATTTTGATAATACTAATGGTTTTTAATAAAAGTTTACATTTATATAAAAGAGTGGCATTTTATTTATAGAGAATTAGCTAAATGTGTTCTACAGTGATTTAATGTCCATCTATAAACATAGGTTCTAATTCTCTTAAAAGTTCCCTTTCAAACTACCAGCCCGTCCATTATCTAAAATTAAACCCACCAACTTCACTGAATGCAATATATCACATGTTTTGTGCTACTTAGAGAGGATAAAAAACACCAATTCTTTTTTTTTTGTTTTAAAAAAAAGAGAGACAGCTGGCTTATGTTTGTAATTGTAGAAATATCCGCTGATAGATTCGGTCCGCATTAAATACGTAGTTCGGGTATTTTAAATTAATATATTATTATATTATTAGTTTCTCCAGTTTGTTGATATTTCCTTATAGCTTATCCGGTTAAAATAATTGATTTTAAATTCAAAAATATCTTTTTTTAACTTATTTTCTTTTATTAATTAATAGATTGAGGAGTTTGCATCTTCTCAATCCTAAAACGACCTTGTATTCTCGAACTTGTCTAACAGATTTCATGTATTCATTCACTGTAGGGGAAATTTTCCACAAGTACTGGAAACCATCCTTTACACCGCCTACTCTTGCATCCAAAAAGTTCTTAACCTCCTCTTTGTTATAATCATTCTCTTCACTCAGTAACGCCAAATATAAATTATGTAAAAATATGCAAGTAATAAGTTTGTGTCTTCATGTCTTCAACTCTATAAGATAAGTAGATTAAGTTCCTTTATTTTGTTTAAAAACTATTTTCAAGAAAATCATATTCCCATCTCAGCTTGTAACATTATTATTCTCTTTCTGTCCGCCTTTTTAATATTCATCCATCTTTGGAAGAAATTATTTCTGAATGAATAAATATATAAATATAGTCAATGTGGGAATATCTGTGTTCATTTTTTGTGGATATTGACTTCCAAATTTTCTATCACATATTACAGAATTTTTTATATTTAAAAATCCCGAAAACGGTCAGAACATATCGAAAGAAGCATGTCAGGACAACCAGAAGCACGCAAAAGAAGCTTATAAAGGATTTTTAATCTCAGCACTTAATCATTTTGATCACAACATGTCCATTTTGTGAAAATAATTCCTCTGACTCTACATTCCATTGTGGCAACCCAGTTTCATCTTTACATCAACCCAGTATCACGAAAAATGCCAGGATTGAAACAAAATGTATTTGCAATCCTTGATTCCATGCCAATTTTCTGCTCCGAACTTGGAAATCGCTTTTGAGCAAAATGCACACAACACACAAAAGATTAATCGAATGTTTCATCCCTATTGCCTAATTTTTACAAAGTGAATCCTGCACAAGACCCACATTGTATGAGTGTTTGCTAAGTAGGCAGTGTCCAGTAACTATGGCAGTGATCTTTCTTAGTTCATTCTTCTCTCTACTTGGGGTATAGATGTGCGGGAGCTTACTGGGCCCACCAGTGGAACTGGTGTCATTGTCCCGAAACGTTCTTGCAGTAGAGAATGTGCTTTCTTGTGAGCTAGTTCTTAATGGCCTCACATGTAGGTAGCCCTATACGAAATGCCACTGAAAAGTTCTAGATCAATAGGCGGTCGTCGGCCTCTGATCTTTTCTAATAAGTCCGCTCTTCGTCACTGTGAATGCCTCTGTGCCTCGGCTATCGTAGACTATTATGCTTCTTCTATTGCCAATGCTTCTCAGTTTCTTATTGCATTCTATTACCAATTCTGATTTGATACACTCTGCATCTAAAGTCTTTAGTGAGGCTGACTGTTAGATGTTGATCCATGCATGTAAATGTTGGATAAAACCTAATATGGCCAAAATTACGCCAAAAAAACTCATAGGGTTTGTCAAAAGATATGTAGTTTCGGCACTTTTTATGAAAATGCCAGATCCAACAATAGCAAAAGCCTTTTCCAGGTAAATAGGAAATCATTGTTTTATATTGCTGTTTGTATTGTTTAATATTGTTCAAATATGTTTTCACAATTTGCTAAAAACTTTCATGATTGTGAGGGGGAGGTTCATTTTGCGACAGGATTCTTTTTAATTGATTTAATTATATTCTGTTTCTGCAAACATATTTTTAAAAAGAGGGTTACGTTTACTGTAATGAATATTATTCAATAATAATAATGAATTGAATAATGAATTGTTTGCAAACATAATATTTCGCTGGTGTAATTAGTTTTGCAGCTACACTTTATAAAGGGATGTGAAATACCAATTATAAGGGGAGTGTTTCTCTGCGACTTAATTGTAACAAAGGTACACTGCCAGATATATATATATATATATAGATATATAGTTGTATATAGTAGTTATATATAAACCAACATATTACCTTCCAAGGATACAAACACTGATCCTACCTTCCTTAAAGGGGAAGGTTGAATTGAATGTAGACGGCTTAACTTATTATTGTAAGTATTAGGTCTTCCTATTAGCAGCCTACCACGAATATACCAGCCCTGTGCCATACATTATGAATAGAGTTAAATTAGCCTACACTAAGTATCTATATATATTTTTATATGTCTTCAATGTATTTTATTAAATAAATTTATTAATGAATAAATAATAAATATAAGATAACTTTTGTTTTATCAGCTTTAATAAAAGAAGCCAACAAAATTACACCTTCATTGTTGCCGCTATTAAATTTTATGGCTGCATTTAAAGCTTTACTGTTATTGCCGGATTTTATTATTGTACAATTTAAGATTTTTTCATTTCTTCACTTTCCTTTATACCTTTGTCATAAAAAAGCTCATTGAAGGATAAAGTTATTTCCATTAATTGAGGTTTTTATATAAACATTGCGTTCTGCCTGAAGCAGTCGTGCTGTGCTGTGAATACAGTCGTCGCGTTTAAAACATCCAGAATTTAAAATCCACAAGCACAAATGTGTTTATACTATTACATCATAACAGAAATATTAGTGATCATCTGTTATGTTTGACTGCTTCTATTATGATTTTGTTTATTACTGCCTGTTACTACGTTTTTTCCTATGGTGAAACAGCCCATGAAGGGCCATGCCTTACAGACGGCGATTTCTATTGGGAGACCTGTGTTAAGCACGCCACGGTTCCCTCGCCATTTCACTTCCGGACTTCGTAGCTAGGTGCGCCACCAACTGTAAATCCCCTTTCTTTTTTCACAATGCTGGGTGAACACTGACTTTGTTCTCTCACGAGAATCGAACCCCGAATTCTCTCACTAAAGACTTTGTGTGCTAGCCTCTAGACAACGCGTTAGGATTCTCTTACTACTTAATAAAGAGAAATTATTACGTGTTCAGAGTTTTTTAAAATTGTGTTTTAACCCAAAATATATCACTTTTATTTGGAACCATTTTCCCAGAATAATACGGTGTTCGTGGATTATAAGATTTTTTTTTTATGTGTTAGGCGTAAGTTTTTTGGGGACTAACGACAATGGCACATTGTAAATCTCACATTCAAATAATTTTTATCCCAAAATTTAACCCCTAAGGCAACTAAACATTTCCAAATTTGTTAAATTTCAATAAAAATTCAATTACGAGTATATTGTGTGTCTTTTAGGAAGGAATGGGTTCAGTTTTGTTATTCTTGTTTATCTACTTAATTTGTGGGTTGTGGAGATCTCTTACTGCTTACTGTGACAGGAATATTCTGTTCATGTCAAATATGGAAATGATGTTATCACCGGACATACATGTGCAATGTACAAGCAGGAAGTGATGGTGAATTGATGATGAGTGATAAACAAACAGGCTGGCTATTTACTCACAATTTATATTTCAACGATTTACTGATACAGGAGAGAAGAGGATATTACATATAGATGGTAGAGTGACCGAAAGATGAATGTAGAATAGTATAGAGTTGGTGAGTCTTGTGTTAGTTAGAACTCTTGCTTATTCTAACTGTAGACTAGCTAGTATGGCTACCTTGATGAACATTTCAAGGATGATGTTAAAACTAAACTCTTCAAGTTGATCTTCTGGCCGCTGATGTTTATTCTTTAAAGTTTATCTGGTGACTTGAAATTTTAAGCCCTCAGATAGTCGAACTTTTCATCCAATTTCTCCTACTGCTAGAAATACTAGCTTCTAGTGGGAGAATGATTCACTGCCGAAGTTGAAAATTACACAAAGCGCGCATGGGTGACATTTTTTTAAATGTAACTTCCTTCTTACTATCGCCGTCTTGTCACCGTTCATGGTATGGAGTGCGCAAACGAGAAATGATTGTCACCGATGATTTTCGGTAAAATTTCAAACCCAGTTACAAAATGGACGTCAAAGACGATCTTGTGTATAGAAATCGGAAAAATTAACAAAAGAAACATCATTGGGTTGATATTGATTGGTTGTCAAATGGCCAATTTTATACTTTACACAATGTAATAGGATCCGAAGAGAGAAGGATCCAAAGCAGAGAGAGAAACACAAAATTGAGAATCTCACTCGCTACTTAGGCCAGACTAGAGTTGGAGACTCTGTATATTTACAGCTGAGCTAGCCCTACAGGAGACAGTCTTATAACAGTTTTAGAACAGTTAACCACGGGTCAGCAACTATCTACTACCCTTCTCTTCACTCACTCTAAATCTCTCGCTACCTAATTTCTATTTACGTTTAAAGCCCTGGCAGTTTTGTGTCTCTCTTTATTATACACTGTTCAGCATTCATTCTAGCTTATTTCTCAAAATCCCCTTTCTCACTAATTTTCTCTCCTTCTAAAACCTATTATACACAACAAACATAGGGTCCGCAGAAGTTTTTTTGGTTATAATGGAATGGTTATAATGGTAGAAAGCTTCGACATGTTATTAGAGCTTTGAATATTACAATCTCACTTACCAGACACTATCATGCGACGAGCTATTCCACTAAAGAAGCGACTTGCTGTCACCATCTTGAGGTAAGATGAAATGAAACACGTTGCAATTAACTAATATTAAATATATTAGCCTTACTAAGTTAAGAAACAAATATTTTTAAATTATAAATTTCTATTTGAAAACTCGTCTCAAACCCATTTAGTCTAAATTGAAAATTTAGAGAATACAGATCATAAATTTGAGAGTCATCTGTCCTCAATCAATATATCATTATCGGATATGCTCTTCGTTGGGTAAGTTTGAAATTTTGTTGCATTTTGACAAAGAAACTGTGCTTGCTAGTGGACAAAGTGTAGTGGCAGAGTACGACAGTAGATCTGGATGACGAAACTGTTGCGTCACCCATGTCTTATTCAACAATAGATTGCAATGAGCATGACAGGGAGGAGGTAATGCATACTTGATGAGCGCTTAAGGCTCAGTTATGACGCCTCGATGCGGTTGCTAATGGACTATTGAATCCAGCTTTTGTTTGGAGAATTCGATGATGATGATTGGTTCCATTACATAATATGTTTGGATTCCTGGGCTGTAAAAATATTCTTATTGAATCGTTTAAAAATCTCGGGAGAAACCGGTTACAAGGTTTCCTTACAATCCGTCAATTGGAAGTAAGAGGACGTTACTGAATGAATTTACGTATTTTGTAATTTTCTAGGTAAATGGCGCTAAAGAAATTCTTTATTGTGTATTTATTATATCTAAAATTTCTAACACTTTAAATAATATATTTTATTTATAAGAATTAATTGAAATATTCTAATAAATACGGCTTTCACAGACTATTTTACTTTACTTTTTAATTTCAAGATTTCTTTGTTATACAGTTCTGTCTTTTCTTTCATTTAAATCGCATCTTTAAAATAAATCAAGATCTCATAACTCTTTCATAAATCAAGATCTCATAACTCTTTATTTTTCCTTTTATTCAAGAGGCGGAAAATGATTGAAAAAAGTAAATAAAGAGGAAAAAAAAACAAAACATATCACCCTGCTTTTACTTTGTCGTACATATGTTCTGCTTGACTTGACAGAGAAGCAGCACTACTTGTTGAAAGAGATGGAGAAATATGATCACCAGTCACTCTCTACTTCTTTGAAATCTTTTCCAAGAATAATTCTTTTGTCATATTTCTTTCAACCATAAAATGTGGAAGGTAAAAAACAAAAAGAGCTTATTAAATGGAGTTAAAAAAAAAATTAAAAACAAAGGGAAATAATATGACATTTCTGATCTTCCACTTCAAGATTTATTCTTGAATTATCATAGGAGTACGCTAACATTTCTAAGCTAAGATTTCTCTGGTTTCTCTTATTATTGCCAACGAGTCTTTTTCATTTCCTGGCATGCGAAAAAAATTATGTTAAATTTTCGGGAAGACGAGTTTTTACCGGTATCGAGTAAAGTGGGGGTATTTGGAAAAGTCTTTGTGATGTGTATCACCATGGTACATGACAGGAAATTATTGTGATAAAAATCCTCAACTGAATGTACCACTTTGCTAAATGGATTCTTCAATTTTACATACATGTTTATTTGAAATACATACTATCACTTTTATTTGAAACTTTTGTTTTGAAAACGTAAGGACAAAAAAATGGTTTTTAGCGAATGATCTCTATATATAAAGCTAGGAGAGATGGCGCACATTTCAAAGTTATGCCCTGTATCAAAATATAGGAGATATATTAAAGAAGATTATTCTTATAAAACATATGTCAACTACTATTATCTGCAAAAAAATATGTTATTTTTCAAAATAAAGACATTCTCATTTATTCCAGAAACAAAATACAAATACATTACATTTGGCCGTCTCTCCTACGCACCATAGGTAGGAGAAGTTTTCTCTGTGAAGGTAACATGGCTGATCGACATGAAACTTGGTAAACACTATGTCTACGAGTCCAACTTTAACGACAGCTGGAAATCTTTCATTTCAATTGCAATTAATATAGTATATAAAAAAATTTACTAAGTTATGAAAATTCACGTTATGAAAACACACGCTGATGCGTATAAATGTTCCTAGAACACAGAAGAACACACAAAATAACTGAAGAATTTTGCAATATGTTCGCTTCTGATCTCTCTACTCCTGGACTAACTTGCATGACGTCACGGGGTGGCAAACAAGAGAAGTAAAGCCTGAGTCTTCTCTCCTGCCGCGTCATCTCTCCTAGCTTTACCCT
>JAAEAF010010569.1:0-33895 GCA_011037195.1 Triatoma infestans
ACCACTACACCAACACCCGAAAAAAAAAAAAAAAAATTGGTATAAAATATAGAGGGTTTCTGTTGCGCAAAGTATTTTTTTTTTTCTCTCTCTTCAAGTAATTCCAAGCTCATAACTCTCAGGTGAAGTTGTAGGCTCTGATAAAGTGCTGTTAGTTTCATTTGCAGAAAGACCTGGGGGCAGAGTGTAGAAGTTTACCCTGTTCCTTTTCCTTCTCCATTATTTACACCGGCAGGCTACATATTATTTAATCACCCTTATCATATATATATATATATATAGAGAGAGAGAGAGAGAGAGAGAGGGAAATAGTATGTGAACACCGTGATAACCTAAACTTTATTCAGAGTATGAATATAGCTACTATCTAGTTTGAACGTAAACAAAGTGGGATAACTGACTGAACCATTTGGAATTTAGAGTAATCTTTCTCTCTCACTGGTCTCTCTACTAATATTCAACTTCTTGTTTTTATAACACTATCCCTTGGGATGAAATATTATAATATATTATGTTTTATAGCCGGTAATAAAATACAAATACTAACTATTCATTATTCAAGAACATAAAGTGTTTTAAGAGAAAATATAAATATTTATTTATTCACAATTTCTATAATCAGATGTTTTGTTACTTTGTTTTATTTTATGAATGTAATAAAATGTTTCATTTATTTTTATTCATTTATTTTATCTTCTTAATTCATTAAGAAGGCTGGTTAGGAATTAGAATGACCATTTTTTATTATAGTTAATTAGAATAGGTATCTGAATTGAACTAAAATGACGGACGATGGTGGGTGTTTAATCAGCCGTCAGAAGTTAATATTTATGATTTTCGGCCACTAAAAAAAAAAAAGAAGATGACCAGTTTCAAAATAAATTGAATTTATCCACTAATTAATTAGGTTTATAACAACTGCAAATTATAAGCAACAAGTTGTATAAGTAATAATAATAATAATTTTATTTGCTTTTAGGCTTTTAGTCTTATATAAATAAAGTTGGGCACAATGTTAACAATAATTACAGTTAAAATTGAATAATAAATTATCCAGATTAATAGAAAAAATTATTTATTTATTTATTTTATTTCATCAACAAATAGCCTTATGCCATGTGGCTGGTTGTAACAACATGAATTTAATTCTTACATTAAAGTAAATTATATATCCATTATTTTATCCGTCGTAGCATGCATATTAGATTTATTCCTGACCGGTTTCGGATATTCATCCATCGTCAGAGCAAATTCACCAAGTTTGTGTAGAGAGTTCACTTCAACTAAATGTTTCTGTGACAACCAACCAACAAGTGTGGGTCTACAGAAACATTTAGTTGAAGTGAACTCTCTACACAAACTTGGTGAATTTGCTCTGACGATGGATGAATATCCGAAACCGGTCAGGAATAAATCTAATATGCATGCTACGACGGATAAAATAATGGATGTTATTCAGCATTGCGGACCCAGCCACATTTTCAATAAATTACATATGTCTAGAAGTAATAAACATTTCAAAACACAACAATACGTATATTATAAAAATAGAGGGGTACGACGACAATATAAATACGTATAAGGGAAGGCAATAGCTAAGTGGTTAGCGTATTGGACTCCCACGCGGAGGACCCGGTTTCGAGTCCAGCTGTCTATTCTTATATATTTTCTCCCTAGCAGCCTCTAAAGCTCACTGTCCGGTGATGGACAGTGTCTGTAACGACAGAACACTGTCCGGAGGCCGGCAGTGCACTGAGAAGTCACCATAAATATTGACGCGCCCTAAATTAAAAAAAAAAAAAAAAAAAAATACATATAATACATGATTTTTTGTTTACAAAAAGTGGCGAAACTATATTTCATTTAATAATGTTTTGAAATATGACAATTTCACTTGAAAAGTCCAAATTGTTATTGTTTATATGAAAGAATAGATTCGTTCTTTGATGAGGAACTGGGCAAACGTACAGGAATGTCTTAAGTGGATTGGGTGAGACATGGAAATGGATGTCACAGCCAGAAGTTCAAAACAGTCGGATTATATTGTTGATCAGTTTATAGAGAAATAACAGATCTGTCTTCAATCTTCTTAATTCGAAGGGAATCAATAACTCATTTTTCATGGGGGTCAACTTCCTTGTGTAATATTTAACAAATCGCCCTTGTATAGATGCCAGTCTATCAACGTCGCTCTGTGTATTTGGGTTCCATTCCATTGAATCATATTCTAAAATACTTCTAACATATGAAGCATACACCGCCAAAAACTGCTGTAGGGTCTTCGAATTCTCTTGTTTTTCGTTATCACAAACCCCAACACCCTGGAAGCTCTTTTGTAGGTGTCGTCAATATGAGTTGCGAATGTAAAGTTAGCATTTAGTTTGATTCCTAGGTCCCTAACGTCTGGGATACATTCTAGGAAATAGCTCTGAATGGAATAGAAAAAAATCCACATTACTCCTTTTTCTAGAAAACGACATGACATGACATTTATTCATGTTCATTTCTATGCCGTTAGCTTCGCAGCAACTATAATAAAAATACAATAAGATATACAGAAGAAATGATCCTAAATAAACATTATCTCATATGGAATAATAAAAATAATATATTAGAAAATAAACAAATTAATTTTTGTGAATTAAACAAAAAGAAAGATTTAAAAATTAAAACAATTTTTATAAAATGAATACCATGAACTATTCACAATAAAGACGGACTCTCTTACTTTAAATCAGTCCAATAAAAATAAAAAAAATGTCATTTTCAAAATGTGTTTATGATTTTGTGAAATATTGCAAATTTATGTTAAAAAAATGATAGCTTGTCAATATAATAATTGTTGACGTATTGCGTTGTATACAAGACAAGAAGTGAAAATATGATTTTAATATCCTCCTACAGTATCAGTGTCGTTACAGAAAGATAACATTTATTATTTTGATTGAATTTGAATATCACATTTCCGAAGGTTAAAGAACCCAGAGTATTTCCCCAAGATATGAAGTGGAGCAAAAAGTCTGGTATAAGTGATAGATAATTTTTTCTAACAGTTCATTTTGTGGAACCGAAAAATTATCATTTATGAGCAAATAATGACTACTATAAGTTGAATCTAACCTAACCTAACCTTTGAAGTTGTATAATTTGGCTACAGTATTAAATTATTGACAAGAAAGCTAAATAATAGAAAAAAAATAATAAAACTATTATTTACAAGTAGCCTTCTTAATGACAATAAATAATCCTCTATCTGAAACTTTTCAGATTAATAAATTAATAGAGTAATGGAAATGATGATGATGATGTGGCAATACTGGCAAGGTCGCAGCATGAGCTAAAATTAGCCTTTCCAGAGGTGGATGAGGCTGCTAAGGTATTTGGATTAGAGGTGAATAGCGAAAAATCCAAGTATATGGTAAATACAAGGAAAAGAAGATTATTCCGGAACCTTCGGGTAGGGGAGTATACTTTTGAAGGGGTCAAGCAGTTCAAATACTTGGGGGCAATTTTAACCTCTAATAATTGTGTTAGTGAGGATATAGGTGAGCGAATCGCAGCCGGTTACAGATGTCTCTGGGCGCTGCAGCCAGTTTTTAAAAGTAAATGTTTGTCCAGAGCAGTAAAGATAAGAATCTACCTAACGACTACGCGGCCAATTGTAACCTATGGTTCGGAAGCGTGGGTATTAACCAAAGCGGACGAACAAAGGTTGTGCAGGTGGGAAAGAAAAGTACTAAGAAGGATATTTGGACCTGTAAGGACGCAGGATGGCTATAAAGTCAGGACGAACCGAGAAGTAGCAGAACTGTTCGGTGATCCAGATATAGTAGCCACTATAAAGTCGGGTAGATTACGATGGCTGGGACATTTGCATAGGATGGAGGAGATGAGAGGTCCCAAGAAAGCTTTGTATGGACACCCTGGTGGGAAAAGGCCGAGGGGCAGGCCCAGAATGAAATGGTTAAGGGATGTGCAGGACGACTTGGAAGCCCTTGGTCAGCAAAGATGGAGAACGTCCGCAAGGGATAGAGATAGGTGGAAAGCTGTGGTGGCTGAGGCTCGGGCCCTTCATGGACCGTTATGGCCCTTGAGTAAGTAAGTAAGTAATGGAAAATTTTTGCAATCTTAGAATTTTTAGTAAAAGCATAGTTGGATTAATGGCATAGAACATTCCCTAATTTAAATTTTGCCAGAAAATAGTTATACTATTTTGCTAGTTATACTTTATTCAAAGTTTTAAGAAAAATCACTAGAGTTCTGTTTGGTTAAAATAAGGAAAACTCAGACACTTAACCTTAAAAAAGAAGTCGCAGTTTAATTAGCAATTTTCTTGAAACATGAAATTTTAGCATTGCATTTAGTATATCTTACTAGAGAGAACACTTAATCAAAATCAAGTGGGGCTGCTCAATTAAATTGAGGTGCTCCAACACACAGCGTACTCATCAATCCGTTGACATACCAAAAAGCGATGATACCTATTCATAAAAAGTTAAAAAATTTAAAGATATCCTAATGTCCAGTGTCAAATAAATGTCCAGTGTAAAGTAAGAACTGAAGTAACAGTTTAGAACAGCGGTCGCCAAACAGAGCTCCGCAAAAGAATAATTGTTACGAGCGAGGATTTCTTTGGTAGATTCAGTCAAATTTCCTGTCTTCCCACTGATGTGAAGTAATCCGCTACTAAAACGTTATCGGGCCTTTTCCTATGTTACATTTAAGAGAAAAGCCTGTTGGTGCTCCGGCAAACTCAGTGGAGACGGATTGGGTTCAAGAATAAAAGGCAAAGCTCGGTCCTCAACAAGTTTACACAAACACAGACAAAATAAACCTTTACAAAACACAGTCAAGTAGTATAGTATAGTATAGTACATATTTATTTTGCTTTTGGGGAAATCCCCATACAAAAGAGTCAGGCTACATTTCAGCATATTTTTTTACATAAGATCTTAAATTAGTAAATTAATAACTACAAATAAAGAAACTGTGAAGATAGAATAGCATCAATTCGATGACAGCAAAAACTGTAACCCAAAAATTTACAATAAACCAAAAATACAACTTATAAGAAGTAAAGGAAAATACAAAAATGAACGAAAAATTATTAATTGCGGACAATATAAGTAGGTAAGAAAATGATGAGCATTATAAAGCAATAAAAGATGCAGTATAATTATAAAAAGGTGTATCAAAATGAAAATAAAAATGAAAAAGCAACTTGCATGAGAAGGCGTAAGGAGAGATCAGCTTACTTCACAGTTATAAGTTAACAATATTAACAATTATACGTTAATAATGTAACGGCAAGAGAGAGAACACAAGCCCGACCGAGAGAAAACAGACTCTCTCTGGTACTCACTGACTTAAGCAGGCTAGAGTGGGGAGAACCTGTATATAAGCCAGTGAGAGATCTAGACATCTATGTATCAGATTCAACATTCAACATCACATCATGTCATAACTCTACTCTAACTCTTTATTCTATAAAATCATTACAAGTCCAATGCAGTCAGTGTAAACTTATAACAGTGTCTTCATATCTCGTCTAATTAATCAATCCCAATTTCTCTCCTCATCAACTCTATTATAATAACAATACTGAAAGAATATATTCTAATTTAAGTATCACGTTCAATAATAACAGAATGACTTAATGATAGAGATAGTAATGAAGTTTCTATTGATTATATATTTATTCATTTATAATATAAGATCTAACTTTAAGGCAATTAGTAATGTAGTAGTAGAGATTCCTTATTTGGGAGTCACTGTTTTGAGGAAAGTATAGTGGGAAACTGGTCTGGCGTTATGGAGGTAACAAAAGGGATGAAGTGGTTACGAATAGGAGAATATATTGGGCAGACAACAATTAAATGGTACAGATCTTCTAAAATGTTAAGATTACAGATGGTGCAGATTTCACAGGGTTACAGAATAGACAGAATTTTTGTGAGTTATTTTGATTTGGTAGCCTCCGGTTAGTTTTAGTTGAGCATATGAACTTGTTATGTTAAACGGCATATTAAGGTTTAGGTAAGAGTGTTCCGGACTGGCAGTAATATTAGGAACACAAACAAGTAAAAGTATACAAATTCAACAATTATATCATTATTCGAAAGAAAAGCTTAATCCTGAACTTACATCCGACGACACCCTCAAAATTAAATTTAATTCAGGCATAACAAGAGCTCACTTTCGGTATACTGACAAAAAAATGAGTATCCAATATAAATTCAAAAGGCTATTAAAATATTATTGCCATTCACAACAATATATTTGTGCGAAAAAACGTTTTTGGCAGTTGCGGCAATTAAAAATAAGTACCGTTGCGGACTTGAACTGCAAGCTAGCCTTCGTGTTGCTGTTAGTACAATGGGCCCTAGAATCGAAGAATTTTTATCTAAGAAGCAGCAACATGTTTCACACTGATTGAATATTATTCCTTTTATTGTAATTATTAAGTAAACTTTAATTTATCATTATCATCATTTGACTTTTCTTTCTCATCTTTGTTTGCCATGTTAAATAAAAATTTTCATCGAAAATATACAGTGTGTTCATTTGAAAACTTGCCACCTTGAATAACTTTTAAATTAGTACAATTTTTAAAAAATCGCTGAAACACGTCAATTTTGTTTTGGAGGGGGACATTTAATAACCCACTCTAATCGTTATGGTGGTTTGTTCCGCAGAGCTGGAAAGCATCAGAGACATTTTCCGTGGTAGCCTGCTTCATTTTGTGGTCATCGACCGGTTTCGGGCGTTCGCCCATCTTCAGGGTGCGTTTTTCAGACAGTGTGACAACACAGACTTGCACAGAGCAAATTCAATTTACACACTGACTGGTGTTTTTAATTGTATTTAAAACTAAACTCTTAAACTAGGTCAAAGGGAGGTATGGGTGGGAAAGGAACACGTGTTTGGGTTGTTAAAGGGGTAAATTTTCCTTAAAATTTTGTGGGAAACAACACGTGGGGGTCTAATTTTTAAACTCTGTTGTTGGAGAGAGATTTACAATTAACAATCAAAATAAATATAAGATTTATAAAAATAAATATAAAATGAATTTAAATAACGATTTAAAATTAAGCGATTTTTATAATTAAGGTTTTTATAATTATGCATTCCATTCAATTTACTTTTCATGCATCATTCAGCTACGGCATCAATTAGTTTAGTTTTAAATACAATTAAAAACACCAGTCAATGTGTAAACTGTATTTGCTCTGTGCAAGTCTATGTTATTACACTGTTCAATAAAAACATTCTGAAGATGGGCGAACACCCGAAACCGGTCGATGACCACAAAATGAAGCAGGCTACCACGGAAAATGTCTCTGATACCCACTCTAATCAGTTGCGGAAACTTCTCCTCGTCCAAAAAATAGGGTAGTGGTCTGCGAGTCTAAATATTTTCTGCTTTTGGTGGTCCATGAGGATCAAAAGATTGACGACTGCTGCTTTAGAGGAAAACTAAAGATTGCAGCCCCCTTTAAAAAAAAAAAAATATCCCTTCAAAAAATTCAGGGAAATTTTTCAATAAATATATATATTTATATTTATATATTCCGAATGTATATATATATTCGGTATACATACGACATGCAGACAATACGCAAACCGTACATACAATTTAGCCATACATTCGCAAAAAACATCAGACAATTTATAAACATTTATTTGCTGGGGGAAACTCAATTTCAAAAATTTGACACGATCGGAATACTTTATACATCAATGAGAGAAAGTAATAAAGTGAAAACTATAAAATAAAAAAGAAGGTTAAAACCAAAAAAAAGGAGTACAGAATATTGGCATCAACGTAGAAAATGATGAATGAAGATCCTGTTCTTAAAAAAAAAAAGAGTTGTTTCAAAGCAAAGTTGCCTGTCTACAAATACTCTAATAATCTTTTCAACATTGAGAGGTTCATTCCAACAGATTGCCGACCTATTTCATTTCCTCTTGGAATGGAAATATACTTATAGTGAAGTCAGAAGACAATTTATTATTCAATATGAGTTCCAAAGAATAGAGGTGTTGGGAATAACCTCGTGAAACATCTTGCTTTTATGGTAATGACGTTAGGAATCCTTGAGATTAAATAGCACTCAGAAAAGCTGTTTTTGATGCTTTTAACAGAATTTAAAAAAAAACAATAACTAAACTATTTGTGTATGATTATTGCTTATGACATCGTTACAAAACTAAAACATTTTGAAAAAAATTATAGATGAAATTAAAATAATAAGTAAATTAGAATATACATAATATTTTGTGGTGTTGTTGTGATAGCCTGCTTTATTTTATGGACATCGATCGGGCGTTCGTCCATCATCATGGATGACTTTTAAACAGTAACACGAACTTGTACAGAGCAAAGTCAGGTGTGTACGCTGTAAAGACGATATATATAAATTTGCAACTATTTAACCAGTGTATAAACTGGTTTTGTTCTTTGCAAGTGTATGACAATATCACGTTGATTTATCAAGACATCGTGATGTTGGGCGCACGCCTGAACCTGGCTGAATCGATGACCACAAAATAAACCAGGCTATCACGGAAAATATCTCTGATGCTTATACTTAGTATGTTCCGTCGTATGGAATACAAATTAAGATAAGATAAAACAACGATAGATACCGCATCAGTACATTGCCATGAACTGACCCCTAAAAAAACCCTATGGCGCATCAGCCCGTAAAGGGTCAAGGCTTGCCAGACGGCGATTTGAATGGGGGAGGAGGGTGTGGTAAGCACGCCGCAGTTCCGACGCCGTTTAGTTCCGGTCTTCGTTACCTAGGGCGCTACTAACTGTAACTTCCAGCACGATGCTGGGTCAACACCGACTTTGCCTTCACGGGAATCAAACCCTGAATTCTTGCATAAAAGGCAAGCGCGCTAGGACCAACGCGTGAGGACCGTTATAAACCGACTTTTCGCCTATATAGCAATAGACTTGGATGTCAAAGCAACAATGTTAAAAAAAAGGCTTAAGTGTGAAGTAAGTGTGCACACTTTTAAGAAAATTGTTAGAGAAGTTTTTCAAAATATCGCGGATAAACTGAAAAACCATTACGTAAAGTACTCCTTCCGGTTGTTTGATTAAGACCAAAAACAATGGCGTCAGAAACTATGATGTTGCCTAAACGGAAATTCATTACAACAGTAAAAGAAAATATAGATTAATTAGAGAACATTTAATTAATGATTTGAATTAACTATGTAGAAATATAATAAGAAATTCGTAAATTATATTAAGTTAAAAATTATCAATTTTTAATGCAAATTATAGAAATATGATTTTGAAGTGCATTAGCACACATTATATAAACTTCAAATAGTGAATATTACTGGCAAATTATCATTTTCAAATGGTGCCATCATAATTATAGGTTCCTCTGTCCCTGTACACGCACAAATGCATATTATATATATAATGTTAAGCAAATAATAGTGATGCATAATTACACATGTTATATTGAATAGATACATTTCAATCATCACTCAAATTTCACCATCACATCTCTAATTTAATATACACCAAACTAATTTATAAACTAATAAAAAATTAATCGATTAATTTTTTTTTTTTTTTGTTTATATTAGCATTGCATTATTTACATAAATCTGTTTAGGTTTCTCAATATATCAATAATCGGGAAATAGATATCATCAATAAATTGATTGTAGATTGTAGAATTTGGTAGCTTCTCTATTTATTTCTAATAGATACGTTGACGTATAGCATGATACATCATCCCAAATATTCATAGTGAATTATTAAAGCGTTCATCATGCTTTATGTCCAGATCTAATGATAGATATTTTCGGAATGTTGGTCAGAATGTCGTCATGAAACTAATTTATTATGTGTTTTCCTCTTTAAAAAAAAAAAAATTGAATGCACAGAAGTGAACAAGAAGCAACAAGTGAGAAATGAATAATTGTTCCAATGAAGGAGAAAATAATTACTCCAAGTGAGAATTATTGACAATTGGTTCGATTAAAATGCAAAACAAACAAAAAAAAAAAGGTGAATCTTCCTATTTCAGTATGGAAGAAATTCTGGCTTATAGTCTATGATTAGAATAATGACTTGGATGTTATTTTCAAAACTGAGGCCATGGTTCTAATAATGTTCTAGTTATTGTTGAACTAATCACACTAATAACACTTCAACTTACGGTATTATATCAGAGATATTATTGATAGCCTGCTTCTTTTTTGTGGTCATCGACCGGTTTCAGACTTTCGCCCACCATCAAGATGTTTTTGTTAAAACAGTGTGATAACATAGACTTGCACAGAGCAAATTTAGTTGATACACTGGTTTTTAAAAGTGTTTTAGTTAGGGACTGACTAGGTTAGGAGGGGGTTCTTTGCTACTTGGGTAGGAAAACACATGTTGTTTTCGCTTTTTAAAAGACATATTGTTCCTATTAAAATTGGAAACATCCAACAAGTGGAGAGAGCAACTTAAATTAAGTTTTTGAAGGAGATTTAGTTTGATAATTAATTATCCATACTATCTTAGCATTTTACTTATTTATTTAATTTAGAACAAAGCGAACTGAACAACGAAGCGAACAAAGTGAATACTAGTGATTTAGCGATGGCGAGTTGTATGTAGTCTCTCATGGTGAACACTTCGCGTCTATTATAAAGTGTGATTTGACTGGTTTTTTGTGCTCAGTTTTGAGTGAATTTTTGCAAGAATATAAATTATTACAAATTACTTAATTTCTCAAAATTTGAGAATTTTCTATCGAGCCGTTTTTTTTAAAAAAGGAAAAAAAAGAAAATAGAGTTTTGATTAAGATTGATTTAATTTGCAGTATTACTTTAGTGGAGGGGCGTGTTGTGATTACCTATGTGAATTTAAACTTTGATTGTTTGCGCCATCTTTACTAATACTCTACATATCAATATTTATACATTAATATTTACAGGTACACTTCCAAGTAATTAAGATTATATTTGCAAAATATTTTATTATTCGATTTTGTCATTTTATTTGAACATTTTGCGTAAAACATGGGAGACAATCCAAAATTGGATTTGTTACTGTCACAAATGAATGATATGAATCAAAAGTTATTATCATTTCAACAGCAGTTTGTCGAAATAAAAAACTCTAATGTAAATCTAGTTGCTAGTATTAATTCTCTTAAAACAGAAATTAAATCAGATATTAACAGCCTTAAACAGGATATTAATATTTTGAATGCCAAGAGTGTTAAATTGAACAAACAACAAACTTTATTTGCAAGAAAATTGAACAATTTACATCGCCTATTGAATGAAAATGAGCAGAATTTAAATTATAATAAAATTAGACTGACAAATATCCCCTATGTTGAAAATGAAAATATTTTTAATATAATTAAAGTTATATGTGATTTTGTTGGCATAAATATCAACGAAGAAGATCTAGATTTTTACTATCGGCTTAACAACAAAAAATTAATGCCCTCTCCGCCTATAATATTTAAATTTGTTAGAGAAAATTTAAAGAGGAATTTTTTTCAATCTTTATAGCCAAGAAACATTTAATTAATACAAATTTGATTACAGGCATAAATTTAAATCCCCCAAATAAAATTTATATTTCAGAGCATTTGGGTAGGGAGACTTATGCACTCTACAAAAAGCTGAAATTACTTCAGAAGAGAGGTGAAATTAGATTTGTGTGGGTCAGGAGGGGTCGGTTAATGGTTAGAAAAGCGGAAGGGTCTCGGCGAATTTTAATAAAATCAGAAGCTGACTTGAATGAGATTGGAGATGGTCTGATTCCTGACAGTGAGGATGTGTCTTCTCTCGCAACCGGAGAGGAAATTGAAACAGAAGATGCTGATACCGCCCCATTGTTTACGTAGTTCGTAAACCGGTAAAGAGGAAAAAGGCTGGAAATATTAAAGAATATATGAAGCCCGCTACTTCTCCCTTGGCACTTTCGCAACCACTACAGGATGGTTCTGTACCAACTTCAAAAAACTTATCTTGAAGATTGTGTTTTGGAACATAAGTGGTTTCAGTAATGTTTTTAATTTATCATCGAATGAGATAGAGAGTTTATTGTTGAATCATATTATCTGCTTCACAGAGTCTGGATTCATACAGATATATTCGAATTACCTTCGTTTCTGAATGATTATGATTTTTATTTTAAGAAGGCAACAAAAAATTTTCTACAGGGAAGAGCTAGTGGTGGTATTCTTGTTCTCATCAGGAGGGGCCTTGTTTCTCGAGTGGACGTTCTGATTTCCAACAGCTGGTTTCTATGTCTACTGCTGAAGATTCAAGATTCTTCTGTGATTATTGGTGTAGTGTATTGTAAGCCGGGGAGTGAGAATGATGTGATCTGTGAATGGCTTTTTAATGATCTTTGTGATATTATAAGTAACTATAGTGATGTTAATATCATCCTGGGGGGTGATTTTAATGCAAGAATTGGCAATCTGAATCAATTAAATGAAATCATACCTCTTGATGATTGTCTTTATAATATCAGATCTTCTTTAGATTCAGTAATAAATAAGAGAGGTCAACGGTTGGTGGATTAATGGAATCGCTGGGTATGTATGTTTGTAATGGTAGATCCAGTCTTGACTTTCCCGGTAATTACACGTTCATTGGAGAGAGCGGCTGTAGTACGATTGATCTAGTTTGGCTTCCATTTGGTTTTACATTTAATTATCTTTACTTTCAAATTGTCAATATTTCTGACCTCTCTGATCACCAAGCATGTGTTATTGGTGTTTCATTGGTTAATATCCAACCCACTGATCTCAAAATTAATTATCAAGACGAAACTTTGATGTGGCGTTTTGATAGGAATACTTTTAATTTGTCCCAATTTACTTCATCCATTAGCTCCTCCCCAAATATTTATGTATCTAGTGCCTCCACGGAGGACCTTTATCAGAACTTTGTATGTGCTGTTCAAAATTCACTCTCTTCTTCCGGGGCGCTTAAGCTTATGCCTTGCTCCCATAAACATAAAAATAAACCCTGGTTCACCAAAGAATGTATTTCTGCTAAGAAAATAATCCGTAGATGTCTTAAATTATGTAAAAAGAATAACTTCGAGGACAAATTCTTAAATGAATATATTAATTTGCGAAAAGAATATAAAACTCTTGTTAAATCCAATAAACAGATTTATTACAATAAAATAAAGGATACGTTAGCCTCCTTAAGAAGTCCAGCAGAATTTTGGGAGTGTATTCGCCGGCTCCAGAGTAAAAAGTCAGCTAAATCTCCACTTTCTCTTTTAGACTGGGAACAGTTTTATAACCTGATTTTGCCGCCTAGATTACACATTGAGTTTACATATTTAAGCACTTTTAATCCGGATATTGATGGTGATATAACACTGGAAGAACTTTTGCACTCTATTAACACTAGTAAGTTGAAGAAGGCTTCAGGGCTGGATTTAATTCCTAACGAGTGTTATAAAATTATGTAAAAAGGGCGTGTGATGCTGCAATGCCCAGGAAGGGTAAGCCCAGAGGAAAAAGACCACCGGTATATTGGTGGAACGATGAAATAGCACAGCTAAGGAGAAGCTGTTTGCAACTTCGGCGCAAACTGACCAGAGCTAGGAGAAGAGATCTGGAGGAAGCGGAAAGAGAACGAGTAGAATTTAAAAGAGCTAAGAGAGCCCTTAAACAAGCGATTATTAAGAGCAAAAGAGAGAAGTGGGACGAGCTTAACCAGGATATAAATACTGACCCTTGGGGGCGCGGATATAAGACAGTCATGCGTAAATTAGGACACCAGCAGCAGATACCTATGATGGAGGGCCTTCAGATGGAAGGAATAGTGAAGAAGCTGTTCCCCACTCACCCCGAACGCATATGTAGACAATGGAGGATACAGGAAGGAGATATACCTGAATTTTCTCTAGATGAACTACAAGATGCAGCGAGGTTACTTAAGAATAACAAGGCCCCTGGACCAGATGGAATCCCGGCGGAATTGATCAAGGAAATAGCTAAAGCGCACCCACAGCTCTTACTTAATATGTACAATAAATGCTTAAAAATGGGTGTCTTCCCGGCAAGATGGAAGATGCAGAGATTGGTGCTTATTCCCAAAGGAAAAGGCGACCCTAGCACTGCGGCGGCATATAGGCCACTGTGCATGCTAGATACCGCAGGGAAACTGCTAGAGAGAATGCTTAAGCCACGCCTGATGGATGCAATCAAGACTGCCGGCGATTTGAGTGATAAACAACACGGTTTTAGACCGGGACATTCAACACTTGATGCTGCGGAGTATGTTGTGAAGGTTGCACAGGAGGCGGTGTTCGGTAGTTTACACCCCAAGGAGATTGTAGTACTTGCAACTCTCGATATCCGCAACGCTTTTAACTCGGTCAGATGGCAGGATATTTTGAAGGCACTAGAAAAGGACTTTAATATACCTGAATATCTTGCTCGGATGATAGACAATTATCTCAAAGACAGGATTCTCTGCTATAATACCATAGAAGGGACCCGATACCATCGGATAACAGGAGGAGCTGCACAGGGGTCAATATTAGGACCGGACCTGTGGAATGTCACATACGATGGGATCTTACGGATGGAGATGCCGGCAGGGACCTTTCTCGTTGGGTATGCCGACGATATCGTAGCAGTCATCGTAGCAAGAGACGTAGAGATGGGACAAGTAAGACTTAATCAGGTCATGAGACGCGCGCGAACCTGGCTCGAAGAGCATGGACTCGAATTGGCATCCGAAAAAACAGAAATATTAATAATATCCAGACGCCGTACGGATGTAGGAAGAAGTCTTAAAATTGACTCAACAGAGATGGATCCCAAAAAGGAGATGAAGTATCTTGGGATCATGCTGGACAGAAGGATAACATTTGGAGAGCACGTAAAATACGCGTCCACAAAGGCGATGAAGATCACTGCAATGCTCAGCAGAGCTATGGCAAACATAGGTGGGCCGACGGCCAATAAGAGGAAGCTGGTGCTGACTACAGCAAATGCAGTCATGCTGTACGGATGCGAAGTATGGGCTGGAGCTCTGAAACAAACCCATATTAAGCGACTCTTAGCTGTGCAGCGCAGGGGCGCGCTTAGGATAATCAGTGCTTATCGCACGGTATCTGAACCTGCGGCCTTAGTCATTGCGGGCACCGCCCCAATAGACTTAATGGCTTCGAAGAGACGCTTCTGTTTTCAAAATAGAGAACTTAGAAAGGAGGAGGCGTCACGCATTGCGACGATCACTCTGCAGGAAGAGTGGAGGAAAAGATGGAGAGATGAAAGTAGAGGAAGATGGACGCACCGATTGATTGGAGACCCCATATTGTGGTCTACCCGGAGTTTTGGCGAGGTAAACTTTTATCTCACACAAATTCTCTCCGGACATGGGTACTTCATGGAGTACCTCTACAGGAGGAAGAAGAGGACATCGGCCACATGCATATACGGGGACGCTGATGTAGATGACGCCCATCATACGTTTTTCATCTGTAGTAGATGGAAAACAGAAAGAGAAGAACTATGGAGAAAAACCGGGAGGCTAACTCCAGAAAACCTGGTAGAGAAGATGCTACAGGGAAAAGAGGCATGGAGTTTAATTGTGGTGTACACCGAGTGCATCTTAAAACAGAAAAGGAGAGAGTATGAATAACTTCCATTAACAGAGCAACGGCTAGTAGAGCACAATACGAGGCGACTCCTCTGATGCAATGTCATAAGATGGTCCCAGAGGGGGGTTTCACGCCTGTTTTAGAGGAGGGGTTTTTTTAGTGGGTAAAAGCCCCACACACCCGACGCAGTCGGAAGGTGCCAATGGGCATTTTTCCCCCTCGAAAAAAAAAAAAAAAAAAAAACGGTGTTATAAAGCGTTACCTCCTAACTGGATTCATTATCTGCTAAATTTGTTCAATAGAATATGGAACTCGGAAGATATTCCGGCCTCGCGGTGTAGAATAAAATTGAGACTCTTACATAAAAAGGGCGATTATTCTGATCCTAATAATTATCGTGGCATAGCCATTTTTAATAATATTACCAAATTATTTACATCCGTTATTTACAATAGGTAAGCAAGTGGTGCGATAATTACAATATTCTCCCTGAAGAACAGATATTTCGGATGGTGCCTCTCTCTCTAATGAGATGGGTGTTACTCAGGGGGTACTGCAGGGCGAGATATTGAGTCCACTACTGTTTTCGCTTTTTTCAGCCGACATTGTGGATTACTTTGTTGATCATGGTGCTCGAGGTGTAAATATTAGCGCATGCAAGGACCTTGTAATGGTCCTTTATGCAGATGACCTATGTATATTGTCTTCTTCCTGGCTAGAAATGCAGACTAACCTCAGAATTTTAGAAGGGTATTGTAGTGAAAATTCTCTTGAAGTGAATACCAAGAAAACCGTGGTGGTTCCCTTTCATAAAGGTGGAAGACTCCCGAATTTTCCTAAATTTTTTTATGGCAGAGACAATATATCTGTAGAGAGCTCTTTTGTGTATTTGGGTGTCCCACTCTATGCATCAGGCAAATTTACACAGACTGGTAAGTGGTTTTTGCAAAAGAGTATTGCAGCCAACTCTGTGGTATATAGATTATTAAGTACCAGTAAATCACATGTTTGGAGCACCAAATGCTATCTTTATAAATCTCTTTCAGAAAGTGTTTTGCTGTATATGGCTGAAATTTGGGGCTCCCAGTGTTTGGATATCCTCGAGAGGAGCCAAATTTTGTTTTTTAAGTCCTTTCTAC
This sequence comes from Triatoma infestans, assembly GCA_011037195.1. NCBI lineage: Eukaryota > Metazoa > Arthropoda > Insecta > Hemiptera > Reduviidae > Triatoma > Triatoma infestans. The sequence goes on from JAAEAF010010569.1 coordinate 16,762, forward strand.
AACTTCCTTCTGGTACTCCAAACTCATACATTAGACTTGAAACAGGCAGAGTACACCTAAAATACAATGTTTTTAAAAGAATGTTTAATTGGTGGGAAAAGTTGCTGTTAATGCCAGACAGCCGCATTCCTAGAATTTGTTATCTGAGATTGCATAAACTAACTGATTTTTCTTCAATACCTTTCAATTGGGTCTCTGAATTTAAATCGTTTCTTTATTCCATTGGAACGGAGAATGTATGGCTTAAACAGGATGCCTTTTTTCTACGAAAAAGCAGAAGTGATGTACTTGCCAAATTGAAAAATCACTTATTTTCCGTTGATGTTGACCTTGCTATAAATAGTCGCTATAATTTGTATTATAGAAATATTAGCTCTTTTGGACCTGGAGAAAGCTATCTCAATTTGACGTGCCATATCAACAAATTAAGATTGATGTCACAAATAAGACTGACTTGTAAAAAGTGTTCTAGAATAACATTTGGTGATATGCGTTATAAATTTTCTCCCGAGAGTTACTGCCTACTCTCTGATTCACAACATTTTGATACACTGTGTCATTTTTTTTTTATTGCTCGGAACTTAATCAATTTAGAGTTAAATATATTTCCTGTTTCATAAATGAATCTATGTCTGAATCCGAAAAAATGGAAAATTTATTGAGCACTTTAAATTTAAGAAAAATGAACAACCTCTTTTTGTTTGTAGTGAATGGTCTCAGATTTAAGTGTTAATATATATATATATATATAGATTATTGATTATTTACATTATTTACAAAATAGTTTCTTTGTTTTTTTCTCTCTGTCGCCATAAGTGAGGTTTACATTTTCACCCTTTTTATTTTTCATACTATAGATCTTGAATATGTTATTGTTATTTATTCCTTTTCCTTAATTAATTTTCTAGATGTGTTACTTTTAGTGTTTGTGTGTTACTTTTTTTTCTTTTTTCTTTTCTTTTAATTGAAATATTCTTTCAAAAGTTATCTTTATTTTTTTTTTTTAATGTGTAATTTTTATTTTGTTTTATTTTATATTTTCGTATTATAAAAACATACAACTCCTTGCTTATAAAGTGTACACTTAAAAAGCAATAAATAAATATACTGATACTGATTTAGCGATGGCTAGTTAGATAGCGTATTGAAGAGTACTGTGGCTAGTCAGAACTGTTACTTTTTTAACGGTTGATTCGGTTAGTTTGGTAAGTACACACCGGTCTATAAAATAGTTTTTAGCAGAGAGAAGTGGCAGACAATTGATTACTTTCTGGAAGTAACAGTTGATGTTTCTTTTAACTCTTTTGGGAATTGATTGTAGACACCTCGGTAATAGTTTTAGGTTCTTGAATCCGCGTGCTCTTAATCAGTTGAATCAGACTTTTTTTCTGAATTAATTCATGTTTATGATTTTGAATATTAATAAATTAATATTAATCTTATTTCAATAATTTTTTTTTTAGAAAAATTTTGAGAACGGCGATATGGCGGTAATTCTAAACTATTCTTTTTGTTCAAAGACATAATCTCGAGTGAACCAATCCTTTTTAAATGAGTACTTACGGAAAACATAATATTAGACAAAAAGAAATTTTCCGATTCAAATAGAAATCTTTTTTTTACTCTTTTGCGATTTTCTCATAAATGGCTCCAAAGATTTTCTTGTAACAAGAAACATCAACTAGACATATAAAGAACTACAACTTTTATTAGGAACATTTCTCTAAAAAAATTCATTTTAGGGCACTTTTGGGGGAGAGGGTGGGGTTAGGTTTTCCTCAAAAATGCTATTTTAGTTTATTACAGAATTCTATCATCTAAATAATATTAATTAGAATTAAATATGGTGCTGAAATTCCGAGTTTGAAGAAAATCAGAAGACCAGAAGTGCGTTTTTACTGAACATTTTTTTCCCAGTTTTTGTGGATTTTCTCCATAAAAACACTGACGAATTTTATTAAATTTTGTAAACTAACTAATAAAGTTTGTTGTCAATTACAATTTTGAAAACTGGAGTAAGAGAAAGTTGTGTGATTGTGCAGTTAACATTCCTAGTTTAATGGAAATCTTATATTTTCGTGATAATTCTAAATAAACTTAAAATCTTATGCTGTAAATTGGCATTTGACGTAAACTTATTGTCAACAAAAATTAGGTAATTCTACCAATGCTTCTATTGTATAAATAATATTATATAGGTGACAGAACCATACATTGTACTGAAGTGGTACTTTTAGAGGTAAGCTTGACGCTTTTGTTCCCCCCCCCCCCAGAACCCTACGTTCTACTACTTATTTCCATTTTTACCAGAAGTACTTGTTATGATGTATCCTGAATAGGAAAAAATATTTTTAGAGAATGACGTCTCTCACTCACTCTCTCTCTCTCTCTCTCTCTCTCTCTATCTCTCTCTTCACATACACACGCACAAAAAAACACATACACATACATTCTGTGTATATTTATGTATACAAAACACTTTACAAAAGAATAATCAGGAAATCTCAAACTGCTATCTTTTTTACTAGGGTTCTAACACTATGATTTCGGTTAAAATACTTCAAAAAATACAATTTACAAATCCAAGTGACTGATTCTAGGCTCATTCACTTCTGCCCCCGTTCCCCATCAAGGTTTATCGATCTATCCTAATTGTATGTACTTTAAAATTGTTCAGAACAGATTTATTACTCCACTCTTTTCTAGAAATCACCGTCTTAAAGAAATTTTTGACGAAGTTAAAATTTCTTGATCTTATCTAATTTGTACTTAGGGGAGTTCCAGAAATGGGAACCTTTTAGTGAGAGTGGGAACTCCGAAGTTTCAATGTGTAATAGGATACTACACTTTGATCTTAGCCAAAAGCCGAGAAGCCGGAACCTTTTTTTGGGATTAGCGACCAGTTTCTGTGGGAGGAACTTAGGAAGGAGGAGGAGACGAAGAGATCTCAACTCTGGTACTCCCTCCCCGGTTTGCGTCAGGCCAAGATCTGCTTGGGAAATTATAACCAACGGAGGTCGGAGCCCTGCATTGGATTGAGCAAGAACATTGAGCTCCGTGTTCTTACGGGTTTCCCCACGGGGCATTGCCGACCTAGAGGTCACCTGGTGAAGCTGGGTTTGGAAAGTGACAGCACATGCAGATTCTGTGGAGAGCTGGAGGAAACTCTACTACATCTCCTAACAGACTGTGAGGCTGCCACTCAGAGAAGGTTCAGGAACCTGGGCAGCCACCAGATGGAGGAGGGGGACATACCCTCTCTAGAGCCCGTCAGAATACTGGGGTTCCTTAGGGATCTCAGACTGATGGAGGTGCTGTAGAACGGATGTTCAATTGGACATCCGTTCGGGTGCTGTGGGCAGGCCTGCGACACCCAGGGGGCGTAGCACAATAGACTGGATCGAGGTCGCAGTGCGTTGGCCCCCCAGCTAAAAAAAAAAAAGTGTAATAGGATCCGAAGAGAGGGATCTAAAGCAGAGAGAGAGAGAGAGAGAGACACGCACATAATTGAGAGTCTCATTCGCTACTTTGGCCAGACTAGAGTGGAAAATTCTGTTTAAATGCAGCAGCTGCGCTAGCCCTACAGGAGACAGTCTTTAGAACACTTTATACAGCAGTTACAACGCGTCAGCAACCAACTACTACCCTTCTCTTCATTCATTCTAAATCTCTCACTACCATTTTCTATATTCATGTAAAGTCTTGGCAGTTTGTGTTACTTTCTCATTTATACAGTTTTCAGCATTATTTCCAGTTTATTTCTTCTTATAAATCCGATTCCCCTCCTTCTCATACCCGTTATAAATGTATCTGCTACAATTCTTTCAAACTTAATGGTTTTTATTGCCCAATTGAAGCCACTATTTTGCTTAGTTTATTGCAATAGTATTTTATTAATGTATTGAAGGTCACGTAAAAAAATTAAATGGGGTGAAATAGACTTTATTTTTTTATCAAGCACAAAACATTTGTTGTTTTTACTTCAACAGGTTTTTTTCTATTTTTCCTGTCTTAAGGACAAAATATTTTTATTACCTACCCACCTTTTAATAGTGCAGTTATAATGGGGGAATTTTCAATAGATGGGCAATACTTTAAATTAATAAAACTGGGCGATTTGTTCATCTATTGGGATGATGTGTTTGACTGGCATATTACGCAGTTTGTACTTATTCTGGATTTACCAATTTTGCCTCCCCCCCCCTCCCCCCAAAGAAAATGTTTCACAAACATTGCTGTCTGATACCTCCGGCAATGTAACAAAAGTTAAACGTTACCAAAGGCATTACCGAAGGAAAGGATATTCTAGTTATTAACGAGCAAGTTGTTATATTAAATGAAGTCGTTTTCTCCTTCTGTTCTTGACGTCTGATCGATAGTTATTTTACAGTTTCTAGAAAAATATTGTTTGTATGAAATACACACATGTCTATTTTTTATTGTAATTATAAAAAAAAAAAAAAAGAATCCTAAAAACTTCAAAAATTTCTACTATCGTTTAATTGTTCTTAATGTAATTTATTAATTTTTGATGTGGAGGAACCTATTATATTCTATTAAAGAAAATATTTGGAATCCTATTTCAGGTTGATTCTGGGAAATTAGTATTAGTTTTGCAAAAGTTGTTGCGAATTGATGGAGGGCGCTGTCTTCTGGACAGTGTATGTCTGAAGTCAGTCTTAAATGTTGCTAAAGAAGAAATATTCTCATATCTTAATTTACAAAGAAAAGTATGTTGAACTTTCCATTTTGAAAGTCACATCTCGTCAAAAATTCAAAAAAGTCTTCATTATAAATACTCTGCTATTATTAAACAGACTATTGCCCTAAAATTTTTGATAGTAAGTTTTTCTATAAATATAATTTAGTAATAAGGAAAAAAAATGAATTATTTATAAATAAAGAATGGAGAAAGCTTTGAAAAAAGATGCTGGAGAAGGCAGATACACTACGCCCAACCCCCTTGTTAACTTTTTTTAACCTTCGACTATAAGGTATTTTTTTTTTGTTTTTTTTTTACAAAATATAAAAGTACATCACTGTACTGAAAGTAACCACTCCCGGCTCCCGACTCTTTTAATATAAAGTTATTTACTTAGGTTTTCAGGTTTTTTTGTGTATTTTTTCCCCCTTCTTTTTATTTAGTTCCCCTTACTTTATAACATTTACTTTTACTACACGGTAATCCTTTGGTATTTTCCGCTAAACCATTGTGTGTATTTGAAGTAAGTTTTTCTTTAAAATCCTTTAATCCCGCATGAGACACAAGAATTGCAACAAGGAATTCTAACTCTCTGCCTCGCTAAAAGTCACTTCATCCCTTTCCATATATTTTTGCCTATTGTGCCCAGCACTTTGTCTGTTCTTCTATACTAGGGGGGGTGATTTGGGCTATTGTCTTCCTTTTAAGATGCCTTCTAATGCTGTTGATTTTCTTTCTCATTACCTATAAAAGAGTATCATCTGGGTATTCATCCTATAAAAGACAGTGGTTTCTGTATTAACTATTAAATTTTTGCTTAATTTAGTTTATCCTTTATGCTTGACCAGTCAGATATTCTATTGTTTTTATTTAAAAAGAAAGTGATGTTATTAACATAGAAAACTATAAATCTCTTAGCCTTAAATCTAATGTTTGGAGTATGTGGCTCAATCGGTTACATTTTAATCTAGAATTAAAGCAGCCGCCAGCTGTATAAGCTGAATTGCGTTCTGGATTTTCAACTCATGACCATATTCTGGTCATAAACAAACAATCCGCTTCAGGATTGTTACAGTATCAAACTTTGATATTACAGTATCAAACACACACACACATATATATATACACACACATATGGGCCATTCACTAAAACCTTTTTTCATACTCAGGAGTCCTCAAACCAGGATAGCCTAATATCTCAGAATACCCTGCATCACGCAATAACATATTTTTGCTGAACAATGTTTCAAATGAAAAAGCAAAATTATATGTACATAATATTTTATATATACATATCTTTTTGTTGAATATGTGGATGGATCCGCAATGCTGGATAACATCTGGCATTTTATCCATCGCAGCATGCATATTCATTTTGTTCCTTCTCCGGTTTCGGATTTTCATCCATCGTTTTTTTCTCCAACAAACTCAGCAAACTGTTCTCTAAACTCAAAGACCCCCCATTGAAACTTATGACAAAACGAACTCTGTTTACAGCATACTTTGCACTGCACCGAACTGGAGCGCATTTTACATTGGTAAATCAAAACAACACCTACGAAAGAGACAACATGAACTAGACATAGCTAACAAAAAAATTGACAGTATAGCCTTCACAAAACATGCACTCACCCTTGCTCATTCCATTGATTTCCGTAATGCTTCTGACCTAACCACTCATTCCAACCACCTGAAGCGACTTCTTTCTGAATCCATCGACATTAACCTCAACCCTAACTTTATCAACTACAAAAAAGACACATCACTACCTCTTCTTACAATAGCATTTTCCGCTTCCTCAAAAAAAATACACCCCCCCCCCCCTAATTTACACATACCAACTTTCTACACTTTCCACTGTTTCTAGTTAATTTATATTATATTTATATTCTCTTACAATTATTAATTGAGTTGTTTTTATTTATTTACTTTCTCTTACTCCTAGTAAGAGGAAGTATTGTAATCGTGTCAAATTTTCGATATCGAGTTTTCACCGGAAATATCCGTTTTGAGATCCCTGAGTCCAAAAAATGGTTTTTAGCAAAGGTCTGTGTGTGTGTGTGTGTGTGTGTGTGTGGTATGTGTGTGAACAGCATAGCTCAAAAACGAAAAACCGTAGAAAGTTGAAACTTGATATTCCGTTTAGGTATCACCATGGGATCTGACAGTACGTTATCTGTCAAATTCCTTCAACCGGAAGTACCACTTTACTAGTTGTTTTTTTTACGTTTTTGTTTTGCAATTTTCCCAAAAAAGCTCCGACGATTTTCTTTAAAATTTGGTGTGTCACTAAAAATACAAAGGCTACAACTTTTTTATTTGAAACATTTCTCCGGGAAAATTCATTTAAGGGCACTTCCGGGGGAGGTTTTCATCTAAAGTGTTATTTCAGTTTATTAGACAATTCTGCCTTCTTAATAATGTTAATAAGAATTAAATATGTTGTTGAAATTCCGAGTTTGAAAAAATCGGATAACCGGAAGTGCGTTTATTTTAACACTTTACTAAATGATTTCTTCACTTTTTCGCGATTTTCTCCAAAATGGCTCCCACGATTTTCTTGAAACTTCGTATATAAACTAAGCATGCAAAGATCTACATCTTTTATTTTTAAAACATTTCTCTGGGAAAATTCATTTAAGCGCACTTTTCGGGGAGGGGTGGGGTTATGTTTTTCTCTAAAGTGCTATCATAGCTGATTACACAATTCTATCATCCAAACAAAATTAATTAGAAATAAATAGATGGCCAAAATTCCAAGTTTTAAGAAAATTAGTAAACCGGATGTGCGCTTTTACTGAACTGTTTTTTCAATTTTTAGACGTATTTCGTTAAATTTGGTACACAAACTATAACATTTGTCAGTTAGAATTTTGAGAACAGGAGTAAGAGAAAGTTGTGTGAGTGTTCACACCAGATTTTTTTTACTTTCTCTTATTTCATTTCTACCTCTCTTCACATTTCCCAACTTGAAAAAAAATTTCCCCTCTCTGTTTTCTTTGTAAGCGTACCTTACTCTACAACCAAACAATAACCTCCTCAAACTTTTAACTCTCCATTCTTCCTTAACAAGTATCATATCTTTCTAATATTGTTTAATTGTTATATGTTTTAATTTTATCATTCAATTTTCTTGAAATCCATATTTTTTGTTTTGTAGTTCCTGAGGTAGGACACCAAAGGTGTCCGAAACGTCGAATAAACTTTTTAAAAAAATAAAAAGTTTATTCTTTGGCCCCAGTCAACTAATTTTTTAGCTCATTTAATAAAACCTTTTGGAATAGTTCAGTATACTGAAATGACATTTTTGTGGGAAAACCTCATTCCAAAAAAAAAAATCTGGTGTGAAACACTCACACAACTTTCTCTTACTCCAGTTCTCAAAATTAAATTGACAAATTTGATAGTTTGTGTACCAAATTTAATGAAATTTCTCAAAAACTGAAAAAATCTATTCAGTAAAAGCGCACTTCCGGTTTACTGATTTTCTTCACACCCGAAATTTTGGCCAACTATTTATTTCTAATTAATTTCATTTGGATGATAGAGTTGTATAATCAAGTATGATAACACTTTAGAGGAAGCTGTAACCCTACCCCTCTCCTAAAAGTGCCCTTAAATGAATTTTTCCAGAGAAATGTTTTATATAAAAGTTGTAGATCTTTGAATGTTTAGTTTATATGTGTAGTTTCAAGAAAATCGTCGGGGCCATTTTTGAGAAAATCGCGAAAAAGTGAAAAAAATCATATTTAGTAAAGTGTTAAAACAAAAGCACTTCCGGTTTTCCGATTTTTCTCAAACTCGGAATTTCAACAAGAGATTTAATTCTAATTAACATTATTTAAATGACCGAATTGTCTAATAACCTGAAATAGCACTTTAGAGGGTAACCTAACCCCACCCCTCCCCCAGAAGGGCCCTTAAATCAATTTTCCCAGAGAAATGTTTCAAATAAAAGTTGTAGCTCCTTGTATATGTAGTTGATGTAACAAGTTTAAAGAAAATCCTTGGAGCCATTTTTGAGGAAAACGCAAAAAAGTAAAAAAGTCAACTAGTAAAGTGGTACTTCCGGTTGAGGAATTTTGACAGATAATGCACAGTCAGATCTCATGTGATACCTAAACGGAATATTAAGTTTCAGTTTTCTACGGTTTTTCGTTTTTGAGCTATGCTGTTCACATATAAACACACACACACACAGACCATTTGCTAAAAACCACTTTTTTGGACTCAGGGGACCTCAAAACGGATATTACCGGTGAAAACTCGATATCGAAAATTTGACACGATTACAATACTTCCTCTTACTAGGAGTAAGAGAAAGTAAAAAAAAAGAATCTATAACCCCAGAAATATGTTTCAAATAACTGTGATTGGTTTGAAAATTTATTAGTAGACTAAGTTTCTATCTAGTAATTAGTTATTTTTACCATGTTAGTTTTTCAGTTTCTAATTTGATATGAAAAATGGAATAGTAATTTGAGCTTCATGCAATTAGTTTTGTTATTGTCAAGCTTGCACGCACATTGAAATTCCGTTCAAACAATCCGCAGTTCAATAGTAAGAGAAAGGAAAAACTAGAAAAACTTTCCCTATTTTATTATAATACAATAGACAGTTATGGTTTTTAATTTACATAAATATGAAAACAATACCATATTCAATTACCGTGGACGACACAAAGACAATAAAGTTTCATTGTTTACTACTAACTACAACACTACACTATACTAAACAACACAATAAAATTGACCCACCTAGCTAGGATACACCATGTTTTGTAGATTGCAGATTTTTAAATATTAACCTTTTCCACACAGGTTATTTTCACGGAGATCTGCATTGTTTCAATATTACTATAATAAAATATCTTATTAAAAATATATCTCTATGCACGTCTGTAGGTATTGCGGTTTTGGATGACCCGGAGACTTAGGATTACAATATAGCTGGTAGAGTATTAAAACTAGCCTTCTTTGCCAGTAAATTTCTGTTAATGTTTGATAATATTGAAGCCGCAATACTCTAACACAAGTACTTAGCTTGGACACTTCTCCTACACACATGAGTAGTGTAGTGGAATCAATTGTCGTGATTCCTGAGGTATGAAGTTAGATGTCTTGAAGAGGGATTTATTAGGCGGAAGTTAGTTTAGAGAGTTATTGCTTGAATTACTAACACTGAATTTATAAAAATAGAATATATTTTAACAATAATTTGAATGAGCCTAATGGTAACTACAATTAATATGATTTGATAAAAGTAAATAAATAATTTTAAGAGTTAAATAACAAATAATTTAAAATGATTATAATAAATAAACTAATATGCACAACTATGAAAATAATTATAAGATAAACCTTGTATAGGGACGCGCTCGGAACTCAAGTATAACTGCTGCTGTAAAATGATACTGATATAATGATGTGGCTACTCGTATAATGATGAATGATATAATGATCCCCTCTTCCAGTGAGACGAAGTTTATATTAGTCTTACTTACACACTGTCAAGTGTGTAAGTAAGTTCGCACACTCAGACATCTCTAGTAGCGTGCGACCTTGTGCGACCTTGGTTAGGTCGGCGACCAGTGATTTAGGTCAGTGGCCAGCTTTATCGGTGCTTGTCTTTGATGTAATGTATTGACCCTTGTATTGAAAAGGGTTTTTGCTAAGACAGCGGCAGGCTGAGACACTAGGTTATAAATGCTTTAAAACACTAGTTATAAATTATTCTTTCTTTTTGTTATATGTTGTGAAGGTTTGACATTGCTTTGACATTGCCATGTCATTACAGTAGCGTTAATAAACAACTACCTATATTATAATGCATATTGTTTCACAAAGATAAGTGTTATTAATGAATGATAACTTGCTGACACTTTACTATATTTTCCATTATTAATATAACAAACTATCTTCAACTTTTAATGTTAAATAACACGTAAATTCAAGCAAAAAGTACCTTCGACAAATAATCAACTGATATACTTACACACCCCTAAACCACAATATTGACATTTGTAGATTTTACAGCTATACATTCCAATCATTTAGCTGTTGTATCTTCCTGATCATTATAACATCGCAACCTCTTAGAAAGCTGGTGCCAAAATAAATAAATAAAAAATATAAAAAAAACAGAAAAGTCGGCGCACATTATATTCCCTCCCCTCCGCAAAATAATATGTCCATCAGTTTTCTTTCATAATACGTCCCTCTCTCTATAGTTAATCAAGTCCGATACCTTCTTAGTATTATTCAAGGTTGTGGTGCTGCAGGCATTATAGGGGATAGAAAATATAACTTTGGATAACCGTCGTCAATATTGTAGAATTATATGCAAGGGATCCAGGATGACCTAATTGTGTACTCTGATTCCATAAACTCTCTTCTATCCTTGAAACAGAATACCCAATTATTCAGGATATCCATACCTTGATGTATCCAAATTATTGAAGGGATCCAGGATGACCTAATTGTGTACTCTGATTCCATAAACTCTCTTCTATCCTTGAAACAGAATACCCAATTATTCAGGATATCCATACCTTGATGTATAATTTGAAAATTGAAGGGACAAATGTTTCATTTATTTGGATACCCGGCCATTCTGGTATTCAGGGCAACCTTGCTGCCGATTCTACCGCAAAAGAAGCATGGTCAGTCAAAATGGTCAGCAGTATCAAACAATAGACTAAGAACTATAAAAGACACAGTGCAATTCTGGAAATCGGCAACTAGAACCATTCCAAAAGAGGAGATAATTGTTGCACGTTTGAGAATCTGCCATACTCGGGTATCACATAGTTATCTGATGAGCAGGGAACAAATCCCGTTTTGTAATACTTGTAATGTCCCAATATCCGTGCAAAATATTATAATTGAGTGCCAATTATATCAACGAAGTAGACAATTGAACAAGATTCCCAATAACTTGTGAGAAACTCTAAAAGATGATCCAGCTATTATCGACCGGATGATAAAATTTTTTTAAAAATATTAAAGTTTATGAAAAAAATTTAGTGGAAATAATAAATTTGAATTTATAATGTAAATACTTTATATTTTTATATAGATGTAACATAACATATTTTAGAGTTTAAGCTTAAGATTTAGAAGTAGAGGAATATTGAGTACTCTATTCCGACCAAATAGTACATGCATGTTTGTTCTGTGGTGTGAATGTATTTATTAGGATGAAAGTATTTATTGGAGAACTTGTAGTTATGTATGAAAGCGAATGTGTGAGTGAGAATGCCATTAATGAAAAACAATAAAATATTCAAACGATTATTGTAAATTCGGGAAACAATTTTTTAGTACAAAGAATAAGGTGTAAACAAATTATGCAACCCCAGAACAAAAGTCCGAAACCTGGGAATGTACATAGGAAAAATAAACTCACTTGAAACCCTCAAAACTGAAAGGTTACACAAAAATCTCTCCACACAACTGGCCAAACGATCAAACCTATCCTTCAATCATAAAGGATACAAAAATGAAATTCACGACTTAATACTGAAACATATTTGAATTTATGGACTAGAATTATAGGTTTCTGTTATGCGTTTCAATGTTCTTTCGCATCCAAACCGCCCAATCTAACTAAAATCATTAAAAAAAAAATGGTAAATAATGAAATCTTTTATAAGAATCTAAAAATTCCCTACATAAATAAAGTGATCCTATCTGTAATCAATAATGATAATTTGTTCAAGTGTTACCACTGGATAGCTTCTACTCTCGCTTATTACATTCTCTTATTCCCAGTAAGAGGAAGTATTGTAATCATGTAATCAAAACAAATCTTATAAAGAAGAAACAAAGTAACTTTCAAAATAAATTTAATAATATGAAATAAAATCTCCGGTATAGACAAAATGAAAGAAAAGAGAGAAAAAAAAAAATAGAAAACTAAAGCAATGAAAACTCTTACCGCGATGTACAGATGTTCAATTGGACAAACTAGGTCAGACAATCGACATGAAAGTTTAAAGAAGGTGAAACACAAGGCGACGTTCGAAAGCAAAAGAAAGGATCCACAGCAATAAACTTGGACATTCTGTTCGTATAACTCATTCTAACGCTTTTCTTTTTCCATCAATTCTTGTTTTTCTCTTCTTCTGGAAGAAGAACACTTTGAAAATTTTTTTCATCTACTTATTATTATTATTATTTTTTTTTTTTTTTTATCCAAATATCTATTTAAAAAGTTTCTTTTTTTTATCCCTGTTTTTCCTTTTTGTTTCTATTATAATCTCTCTTTCTGTCCTTCTCATTCCCTTTCTTTTTTTGGTTATTTTGTTTTGATTTCACATTTAAATGAAAACTTACTTTTTGAATTTCATTAAAACCTGGAAAATATATTCAAAAATAAAAATAAATTATACAAAGAGTTGCAAAAAATATTTCTGATTATAAAAAGTGGGACGTATTTTTTATTTATTTCTTTATTTCTACATTTCTTTTCATTATTAAAGTATTGCTTATTTAATCGGGCGGCCGAACTTACTAATTCTTACACACTTCTCTGCTTAACTATTTGCGTAAATGAAAAGTTTATATAAATCGATATGTTCCCTTAAAACTTAAAAAAAAAAAAAAAAAAAAAAAATTAGTGTGAAACACTCACACGCCTGCACCTAATACAATTTATTATAAAATTTACGAATTTTCTTTAAACTTTCCCCAAAGTCAGCGTTAATAAATTTCAGCGGAAATCAAATAATATATAAAATTTAACGCCACAAATTCCGCGAAACTTTATAAAGTCAGATTTTTCCTGAAAAAGATTATTTTAAATAAAAGTTGTCAAATTTTATCTGTGCAATCAGTATTCAAAGTTTAAAAAATGTTATAATAGCTGTTTTCTAAAAAATCCCCCCCCCCAAAATTCAGAAACCTATTCTATAACGTCGCACTGCTGTTTAATCGATTGTCTTAAAACTTGGTCTAACAATAATTTCTATTGGGTATTAATATTTATATATATACATATATATAACAGTACCATGAATTGTACTGTAGTAGTACTTAAAGAAAAGCACATCGCTACTTTTGTCGTAGAATCCTCAAAAAATCAATTTTCCCTTCGGGAAAAATGGTTCACAGGTGTTTACATCAGCATCCGCTTGACTATATTATGATAATCAATGTAATCTCTTAATAAATATGTATTAATTTCTCACATGCACACAACTTTTTCTAATGCAATTTAAATAGTTATTAGAGACATTTTCCGTGATAGCCTGCTTCATTTTGTGTTCATCGACTGGTTTCGGGCGTTCGCCCATCTTTGGGATTAAAGTGTACTTCCAGTTGTTCTATTTTGACTTATTTTTCAGTTAACCAAATTTCAGGTATCATGGTAGAATTTCCGATTTCCGATTTATAAGTTCTGTTGACTATACACACACACACACACACACACACACACACACACACACACACACACACACACACACATACAGACATACAATTTCTAAAAACCACTTTTTCGGTCTTAGAAGACTTCAAAACGTGTATTTCGGCAAATGAAATACTCAAAACGACTTTAATTAACTGCATAATTTTAATTGACAGTTATAATAGAAATCTTTTCTTCAATCATGGCATTTTTACTAAGCAATTATGCCCGCAAGGGATATCTGTTGCATGCAGTTACTTGGGGATTAGCGACCTGACAGCTCATTCTCCATGCACTTCGCCAGAACAGTTCTCGATAAATTTAAACTACACACGCTCTACCATTTACAGACAAGGGCAAACATAGTACACAAACGGGTCTCCGTCCCTAGTTAATTGGCGTAAGCCAAAGGAGAAAGAAGGGATTAGCTCAGTGGTAGAGGCGCTCTATTAGCAACGCGGAGTCCCGGGTTCGCCTTAGATTTTCTCTTTCTAACAACCTCTATAGCTAGTGTCCGGTGATGGGCAGTGTTGTCCGTAGCTAGAGAACACTGCTTGGAGGCCGGCAGTGCACTCAGAAAGGCCTGGGAGGCACAATAGATCTTTCAGTTTGAACTGCAATAATCCCCTATAACAATTTAATCTAATCTACTAAGGATAAAGATTATGATCGTGTCATTTTTTCAAAATTGAATTTTTTCCAAAAATACATGTTTTTAGTGCCCCCCCCCCCAAAATGCATTTTAGCGAGTGATCTGTATGAATGTGTGTGTGTGAACATAATATCTCAAAAACGAAAAACCAGAAACAGATGTCTAAAAAAAAAACTTGGTTTTCCGTTTAGATACTAACATCGCATCTGACACACGAAGGTTTCAGGCAAAATCCAACAATCTGAGATGCAGCTCAAAATTGAAGATTATCACAAGTAAAATTACCTATAGTTTTTTAAGAATTTAAAGAATAATAATATTTACCCTGAAGAATTTGCCAAAACATCGGTGAAAATTTGAAAACTTTGTTTTTCGTTGACCGAACATCACAATATCCATTTCAACAATATCACCAGCGATCTTAACGAACATCAAAGATAATCATAATAATATTATAATTATTAATCTTTTATTGACAATCAACGCAATTAAACGTTTTCAACAAAACAATTTTCTCTCAATCATTAATATGGTGCTTTTATGATTTATTTGTTGAGATTGTGCACAGCAAGCACACGCCTATAGTATGGATATGGTTTTGATTGACAATATTCAGAGCGCATAATTCATTAATATTACATAATGCGATCTGTCATAACAAGGAGCAGATGACCTGCATACTACCTACCGTCACCTATTCAATATTCCTCTCACAAATATTTTAAAATACAATTCGGTTACGGTAATTTTTATAATTGTTTATTTTGTAATTTTAATATTAATGCTGATGAAATTTGATTATATATGCAGAAAACTTATAAAAAATTAATCTTTATTAATAACAAATTTTTGAATTATAATTCAAAGATTCTTTTCCATTTGATTGGTCCTTATCATCCAAAGAGTCAATTTGATTATTATGTCACTATCAGCGACGATAGTTTTGTTCCCTCAATTTGATATCTAATCTAACTTGTGAAATAGTGTTATTCTATCTCTCTGTACGTCTGTTTGTTGCGACAATATGCAAAAACGACTAAAATGCCTGCTATTCTAAACAAAAAAAAGCCGTGATACAATGCTTCATAGGCCGATAAAAATCATTCTTATTTTGCAGTGATGAAAGGGTGAATCGTAAAACTTTCAGTATCTCATTTATAGTGAGTTTTGTAGGAAATGGATGAAATAGATTTATAATAGAATTTTCTACAACTTGTTTCTATAAAAAGTTTGATAAGATTAAATTTTATCTGGTATTTTATCCATCATAGCATGTATATTCCATTTAATCCTAATAAATCCAAGGCATAAAAGGAATATGAATGCTACGACGAATAAAATACGAGCTGTTATCCAGCTTCGCAAACCTATCCACATATCAACGATTAAATTTTACTTGCATTTTTACATTTTTACTTTATATTTAGAAAAAAATCCTTTATTGTTAAGGCAACATTATTTTAAAAATTGATCGAAGAATAATTGATCTCATTATTAAATCTTGATTAAATTTATATTCAGGGTATCCCAAGTTATATGGATTACGACTTTTTCTCGGAAACTAAGTTAGCTCGAAAAAACTAAAAAAATACGTGTCCCCGTAGTTTTTTTTTGTTAGAAATCCAAATTTAATTTGCAAATTTGTTTTGGTGCTTCCAGAAGCGAGATACAGGCACCAACTTCATTTTTTCAAATGGGGAGGTGTGGTTTTTTATTTAAGAAATAGATTCCACTATTTTTTGTAAGAAAAATTTACTTGAACGGTTTTTTTTCTGTGAGTGATATTTTACAAGTTATGAATGAAAACATGATTCTTATAAGATATTTCAAAATGATATTATAAAGGGTTTTTTGATTGAATAAGAAGAAAAGTACTATTTTATTATAAATTTTACTCTTCATTAATTACAGATCTTGCTCGAACTGGCCTCCACCATTAGAGATGTATTTCTTTGGTCGTAAGGTACAATTGGCAGGAAAAAGCATGTGTATGCATCTCTAATGGTGGGGGCCAGTTCGAGCAAGATCTGTAATTAATGAGGAGTAAAATTTATAATAAAATAGTACTTTTCTTCTTATTCAATCAAAAAACCGTTATAATATCATTTTGAAATTTCTTATAGGAATCATGTTTTCATTCATAACTTGTAAAATATCGCTCACAGAAAAAACCGTTCAAGTAAATTTTTCTTACAAAAAATAGAGAAATCTATTTCTTAAATAAAAACCACACCTCCCCTTTGAAAGAATGAAGTTGGTGCCTGTATCTCACTTCTGGAAGCACCAAAACAAATTTGCAAATTAAATTTGGATTTCTAACAAAAAACTACGGGGACACGTATTTTTTAGTTTTTTACTAGCTATCTTAGTTT
>JAAEAF010010570.1:0-12855 GCA_011037195.1 Triatoma infestans
ACATACATACATACATACATACATACATACACATATACATGCGCGCGCGCACACACACACACATAGAATGGAAAAAAGAGACTGTGAGACCATTTTTTGTAAACCATTTTTTCGGACTCAGAAGATCTCAAACATATATTTCCGGTGAAAATTCGATGTCGAAAATGAATATGACACGATCACAAATACTACTTCCTCTTATCAGGATTAAGAGAAAATAAAAACATGTGTCAACAATCTGTTGCCTTCTTGTACCCCTTGTACTTCTTGTAACAATGGTCTGTTATTACAGTCGAACATTGGATATTATTGTACAGTGAGCTTACAGAGGCTGCTATGACAACAAAAAATCCAAGGCGATAGCATTGTCTGGACTTGAACAACGCCCACGACCTCCGCGTTTCCGTCTCTAAATACATGAATTGAGATTTCCTGAATATCATAACAGTGTTTTAGAGAATTTTTAAAGAGAGAGAGAGGCAGTGTGTGTGTGTGTGTGTGTGTAAACAGCATAACTAAAAACGAGAAGGTCGTAGAAAGTTCAACCACAAAGAGCTTCAACTTTTATTTGTAATGTTTCTCCCGGGTAAAATCATTTCTATCAATTAAATAAAATTAATTTAGAAAATTATTTAATCTAGAAAATTTATTTAAGGGCATTTTTGAGGGAGGGACGGGGGTTAGGTTTTCCTCTAAAAGTGCTATTTTAGTTTATTACACAATTCTTTCATCCAAATAATATTAATTAGAATTAAATATGTTCTTGAACTTCCGAGTTTGAAGAAAATCAGGCGATCGGAAGTTACTGAAAAATGTTTTTCGGTTCTTAAAAACGGTTGCAACGATTTTCTTTAAACTAATTATGTGAACTACACATTAATAAAGAACTACAACTTTTATTTGAAACATTTCTCCCGGGTAAAATCATTTCTATCAATTAAATAAAATTAATTAGAATAAGTAGATGACAAAAATTCCTTGTTTCAAGAAAAATTAGTTAACCGGAAGTGCGTTTTTACTGAACAGTTTTATCAATTTTTGCGATTTTTTTTTCATAAAAACATCGACGAATTTCCTTAAATTTAGTATACTAACTATAAAATTTGTCAATTACAATTTTGTAAACTGCAGAAAGAGATAGTTGTGTGCGTGTTTCACGCCGGATTTTTTTTTTTTTTTTTTAAAGAGTTAATTTTATTTTATTTATTAAAAAACAATAACAATAACACATGAGAAAGGAAACGATCAATAAAAAAACATATCCTGTATCCGTTTAATAGATACAAGGAACATACTGAATATCTGGAATAGAATTTAATTAAAAGCTTTCATCGTAAAAAAAAAAAATATTTTATATGAAATTATAAAATTTATGTTTATAAACTTTTAATAAACAAATTTATTTATGCATTCAATATATTTTACTGCATACAGGTGTAGCAAACTTTAATTAATAGTAAAGTTTGAACAACGTAATTTAGTTGGTAGCGAAAAGCATTAAAGTTTTGAGCGCGTGCGTTACAACTTTATGTACTAACTTCCATGTGATACCAAAACTGTGCCCAATATTAATAATATTAATTTTACATAGAGGGCGCCTATATACCTTGTCACTGGTATGGAGAAAGGAAAGGCGTGGTTATTTAAGTTTCTAAACAAAATTCAATACAGACATCACTTTTGAAATTTATTGTTAGAATGATACTTCGACTCCAAAGTAAAGATAATCAGTTCTTATTTCATACCTTCCTCACTATATAAAATAATGGGGGTATATCAAAGAAGTTATCGTTTTTCTAACTAAAGAAGTTCCATGAACTTTTAAAACCCATCCACATACGTCTGATGTTTACAAACACAATATTATATTAATCTTTGGACTCTTAGAGTGTTTCTATGCATATTACATCCCTTTGAAGTATTCAGTTCAATTAGCTTTATTAGACAAAAAACGCGACTCTTTCTTTCATATTTTTACGTCACTACTGGTAAAAAAGCAGTGAACAGCTGCTGAAGCTGCGCATACACTACGTGAAATCGAAAGGGGAAGATATCTTTGTTCAGCGTACTGGCCGGCTTGATTTCAAAAATTTAATAATGGTGATACACTTTAGAAAGAAAAAGCAGGTTCAGGGCGGGGCTAACATGTGACGTTGTTGAGACTTTACGGGAAGCTGTTGAGTCAAATCTACGTAACTACAAATACTCATGCACTTGCTGTGAAGAACTGGCAGTGTCTAAAGACATTGTTACAGGAGAATGGATACTTGCCAGCTTCTCTTTAAAAATCTATCTGACATGCACTTCTACAAAAGATAGTGACTTGATGGATTTTCTAGTGAATTCCTGATACAGGTGATCATTGTTTTGGAATGCGATCAAACGGCATTTCCGGTTGGTGCAAGAGATAAAAGTCGCTGTTGTAAGTTTTTCGGAACTATTCCTCATGAATTGGTTCCCAATGGACTTTCTATGAATTCCGAACTTTTACTGCCAACAACTAGATAGAATTTACTCAAAAATGACCCTACGTTATTGTTTGTGGTCCAGCTTTGGACAATGGTAAACAAACTTCACCATTCAACAAGATAACGCTCGGCCTCATACTTCCCGTCAGAGTGACATTGATAGTTGATAGCATTGAAGTTCTTTTTACACCCACCCTATAGTCCGGACTTAGTTCCCCATCCGACCATTTGTTTCTGTCTATGACACACTATCTTTGCAGGAGAAAATATAATAACTTCACCGAGGTTGAAACTAGAGTGCTGGAGTTTTTTGATTCCAAACCCAATGAATGGTATCGGTGAAAGCTGGAAGGAACAACTGACAGAAAGTTGGCTTGCTATAGTCAATCACAATGGGCTATATTTTGAACATTAATAAAAAATTGATCTTTTATTTAAGAAGCGGTCATTTTTTTTTTGTATACGTTAAAAAACGGATGAAATACATTTAAAAAAGAATTTGGTTATGAAACAAACACAATTCTTCCACTTCGGAATGAGAAATTTTACAATGGCATTGTAATTTATTGTATTGATGGGCATTATCGAGGGAAGGCAGATGTCTCAGCTCCTCCCGTACAACCACAAAATGGTTTTTCCGAAAATGTTTTAAATAAAAGTAAAAATGTAATAGTGTCTAAACCATGTTTCAGGAAAATCTTTTTCTATAAAATCGCAAAGTTCTGGAGGGGGGATCGCATTTCCGGTTTATATATTTTCTTGTAACTTGTATTTTTACTCTCCTCCGATTTATATAGTTAGTGGAAGAATCATACGATATTACAAACTCGCACTTTAGAGACCTCTCTCCTCTGTCTATTTTAAATATAAATGATAGGCCTATTCTATTATTTGCGTATCCTATTATTGCGTATGCAAAATTTGAGTTGTTTTCGATAAAATCTCGATAAACTGTAAAAACTATTCAATAAAGGCGCACTTCCGATTGATGGGTTTTGACTTTAATCTTCGTGGATCCCAGGGTGGCAATATTAATGAGACAGTGACCTTAACTTTCTTGCGATTATATATATGTTATTTTTAGAATTTATTCCTTAATGTGGAATTTTTTCATTGTTCTACATCTTTAATGTACAGACCCTTGACTGTAAACTGGATAAGATATCGACTTTGCTCTTGGCAGCTTTTGTAGTTGATAAGTGATTTCTTTTGTCGGTTTCTGACGGAAATGACTATAATGCCATGTATACGTTAGAAGGCTTGATTAGTCATACAGAAATTATCTCTATTGTTACTTTCCGCTTTGGTTAATATTGTTATAACTTGGCCATTTACCTCATAAGTGGATGCAAAAATTCCACTTCTTTTGTGGTGTACCTGCAGTTAACCCACCTTAACTAACAACACGAACAACACTTACATTGATTCCCTTTCCCTTCTTGATACTTACACAGTACAGATATAGATCCTTGTTGAGTGCAGTTGATGTGTGCAACTATTTGGGTTTAGCATAGCCATAGGATAAACACCATCTCATACTCTCAGTATACGAATGCTGTAATCTTTTTTGACACAAAATTAAAACTTATCTTTGCAACAAGTGTTAAATGTAGAAAGAATTATAAATAAGTAATTGCACATCCGTATTTCCGTACTTATTATTATTTGTCTGTGGGGAGGGAAACCCTACGCTATCAGCTGGGCCCATATACCTACCTCAAGAAAAACAACAATAAGCCGGGTCTATAACAAAAATCCAGACCCAGATCTAATCCATCTAGGATTCACCGTAGTCCGGACAATAACCTTAAGCGGAAATAGCCTAAGCTCTTCCACAGACATCCTATTCCGACCAAAGGTCCTGAACTTAATTTCCTCACAAAGGTCCTGAACCTAATTTCCTCACAACCCAAGCAATCAGTCATAAGATGGATGGGTGTTTCCTTCTCTGTCTCACAGACTCTACAAAATGGATCCGGCATGAGCCCCATTATGTAGAGATGTCTCCTTAAACCACAATGTCCAGTAAGAGATCCAACCAGATGCCTGAGAGAGGTCCGTGAAAAACACAGCAGCGTCTCACTAATGGCCTTGTCCGGACCCCCGATTAGCATTTTGGACTGCCGAAACCAACTGAGCTCATCCATAAGGATGAATGCTGTGAAGCTGTCCATATTTCCGTATAATATTATTTCGCATAAGGCAGTAAACTCTCTTATAACTCGAATTCATACAACGCAACGAAAAAAATTAGGCCTCTTATTCAGAGAACGTGGTAAACCGGGTCCCATATGACGAATACCTAATTTTTTTTTTAACATTGTTTACGACTTTCTGTTAAAAAGCGCAATATGTTACTATTTAACTGACGTTTATGTGTGTATGAATATGGAAACTAATGCAATGCTATCAGGATTTGCTGGTGAAATGAAACATAT
Organism: Triatoma infestans; assembly: GCA_011037195.1. Taxonomy (NCBI): domain Eukaryota; kingdom Metazoa; phylum Arthropoda; class Insecta; order Hemiptera; family Reduviidae; genus Triatoma; species Triatoma infestans. Next base: position 4,907 of record JAAEAF010010570.1, read on the forward strand.
ACAAACTTGCACTAAACTCATAATTTATATTTGAACGATTTTACTGAGTTAGAAGAGAAAAGTGTTATGGCGTAGAGTGACCGAGCTAAGAGTTATGATATATTTGGTAGCGTGATGATTGTAGAATTATGTTTGGCTGTTTGTGTGCAGCTAGAAAAAATGAAGACAGACAATCATTCAGTTCCCTGTTTAATTCCCGTTGATTATATTAATAACATTAATGTAAATTGCAAGTTTATTAATTAAACTTTTGAAAATCAATTTAACAATTACTAAATATCAGAAAATATAATTTTGCTAATATTTAAAACTTTACATAAAGTTTGTTTTACCATTCTTGTTCAGTTGCCACACTTGCTTGCGCAAAACCTGAATTCAAGTGGGGTAAAAGTGGCATTTTACTCTTGTAAAATAAATAACTACATTACCGGTGAAAACACAACTGGGGAAATCTAGCATTCGCAGTACCTGGTTATTAGCAGTAAAAAGGAAGTAGTAATTAGAAACTGACAGTAATTTAAAGCAAACTGATTATTACAGGTACTTTACCGACTGAAATCACTATTATTATCTATTAAATTATATTTCCACTCCATATTTCGAATTTACTTTTGTTTACTGTTGTAATTCCGCTGGAGTCACGTTTGTGGTCTAGTATTTTTAAATTTTATAGTATTAAAAAGACTAAAATTGAGAGTTCCTTAAGTAGAGGCGAAATGATTCATATTTTCTTCTTGCCGATTGTCTTAAAACAGTCGTCTTTGAACCAGAAATGTATACAACTAGTGTTATGGTTCGGTCCGCAAAGCTGGAAATCTAAACAGATATTTGCCGTCATAGACTGTTTTCATATTGTGATCATCGACCGGTTTCCAGGCATTTGCCCATCATCAGGATGTCTCAATAAACAGTGTGATAACACAGACCTGCATAGAGCACAATTAGTTTATATACTGATAACTTTGCTGATAACGTGTGTGTATATATGTAAGTATATCTGACTATCAGAAAAATTGAAAATTCGCAAGAAACTTGGTATTCCGTTTAGTTACTACCACAGCATCTAATACGAAGGTTTCGGGCAGAAACCATCATCAGTAGTACGGCTGTACTGATTATTTTTTTTCGCAAAAACAACTCCAACAATTTTCTTTAAACTTCATATTCTAGCTACTCGCACCAGGATTATTACAGAATTTCGCCAACAAGGCCATTCGGATGACCATATGCCTTTTCACTGGTCGACTGTAGACTTACAACATAGATCTGACAATGGATAGCTTGTGTAGCTTTTATAAAGGAAGAAGTGAAAACTTCATTGTAGGTACTTTGTCACTGTGAGGAGCTTGCGTGGGGTTGAAATTTCGTCTCTTTGAGGAAGGAGAAACTAACACCTTCAAGCTAACATGCAGTCGTTTCTCTCCAAACAGGAGAAACCAGACGCAACTAGAGAAAATGGCGGACAAACTAGCTGATGTAAATATTGGCAATAAAATATGATTAATTCGCTTTTTAACCATTATTAAATAAAGTTTGTTTATAAAAATATTTTCGTTGTGTCTATTTTTACCTGATTTTTGAGTTTTGGACATATTTATAATGACATAATTTTATAATTTACAAAATAAACTTTTTTGTTAGAATAAGGCAAGGAATTGCCTGTTAAAATTACGAACAATATTTCCCAACACCCCGTATAGTATAACTACATAACTAGACATTACAAAAATGTAATACGGGATGTTATTCACTTACCTTATTGTGACAGCTATCATTTCCAGTGGAGGTATAGACAACCTCATCCAAGTATGCTGAGGTACAATCTTATTTGTAATTTTCTCTGAAAGCTCGTCAGACGATTTAAACACTCATTCGAAAGTAATTAAAAAATTTGTCCGGATTTTCTCTTAAATCAGCGAAAGATGTATAAAATCAATTTTTTGTAAACCTTAATTCTCGATGTAAGGATGTATCCAAAACCGTCTATTTTGTTTTGAAACAATTTTTTTACAAACTAGATACCCGAATATTATTCGTTTCTTCTGGTATATCTCCATCATCGCAGGCTAAACGCATACTACTGACCTTATTTTGCCGCATATGTGTGTACTGGAAAACTTACGGGGCCGCAACGGCACCGCACGTTAAAAAATCGGATGTGTGCGCCGGGCCTAAGTCTAATTAAACAAACAATAGACCCACAGGGATGACAACGTCAAAATAAAAGAACAATTAAAGTTAGAAAACATTTCAGAAAACCGATCAATAAATAAACACCCGCAGTAACTAAAGTAGAAGAATTGGACCAAAGATCACACAGGAGTAGGGGCTGCCATCGCAGCAGGTAATAATCAAAGAAGAAAAAGGAACCTGAGCTCTACTATTAATCCCCGTCAAAACAATTAAAGAATTAAAATAAAATCCCCAAGAATCCACATAAATAAATATCTATCAACTTTATTTGAAACATTTTCCCGGGAAAATTGTTTCGGGGGGGGGCGAGAGTTCGGAGGGAACAATAGCGTTAAAGTTCCATTTTAATAAAATGCATGGTTTATGCGACTTTAATAGAATAAGATTTCGAGTTTTTTTTATTGGAATTTTCTCGAAAATGACAATATTAATTTCTTTTTAAACTTTGGAATAATACTAACTGCTCAGATATATCACTCTCAGTATAATGGTGATAATAAAAGTGATAGGTTTATAAACTTATCACTTTTATTTTGGTACTTTGCCCCCACCCCCACCCCCACCATCTTTACATTTATGTTAGGACAATCAGTTTATTAATTTATCTATAATTGTAATAACAGCAGTAAGATGGAAGGGAATAGCTAAGTGGTTAGCGTACTAGATTCCCACGCGGAGGACACGGGTTCGAGTCCAACTGTGCTACCCTTAGATTTGTTTTCTTCCTAGGAGACTCTACAGCTTACTGTCCGGTGATGGACAGTGTTGTCTGTAACGAGAGAACACTGTCCGGAGGCCGGCAGCACACTGAGAAGGCACCGAGGGCCAATGACCATAGATGTTGACGCGCCTTGAATTAAAATAAAAATACGCAGTAAGAGAATATGAATGTTTCAACACCATTTTTTTTTTTTTTTTTTTTTTAATTTAAATGAGAGCTGGAATTTAATTAAGAAATGTGAACTTTGTTGAGTTCAATATTTAATTCTTCTGCTTCTTCTTTGGCTGTACCGTCCTCTAAGGAGATCTCCTCAGTATTTAATTAACAATAAGAAATAGAAGATATTAAAGAGTATTTAATTGAAATTCAGTCAGTTATAGGCGTTTGTAAGCGGTGTACATTCCATAATTAAATCCTCAGATCTTCTTTGTCGCCTGAAGTTAAGGATTTCTCTTCTTTCTTTTTTTTTTTGGTAAAAATTTTAATAAATTGAAATAAATTATTCTTCTTAATTAGATGCCCATTATTAAAAACAGATGTTCACCAGGAACAGATGCACACATAAACTCATAGAAATATTATTATTATTATTATTATTTGTACAGTTATTAGTTATATTATATATATATCCTCGTGAGAACGGGTTGCTAGTATTATGATTGGGGTGAATGTATAGATTATAAAACTGGTTACCAAGCAATATAACTGACTGGGATACTATCTTTATATAGTTTGCAAAAAAGGTAGAATAAATAAAATTAATTAACTAACTATAAAAAGGAAAATTATATTTAATGATTGTTTTTTTTTAAAGTAATTTCTACCGATTTATTTTTATTTTTTATTTTTAATCATAATTTAATAAAAGGAAAAGATTATATATAGTTTTTTTAAATTCATTCCTAATATGAGACGTTTATTGTTGGGTTCTTGTGGTGAGTGTATAATTATTACATTATACAGGAACAACCTGTATAGATATATGATCATGGCAGGGCGTGACATTCATTGTACCTGTATTTTATTGTAAGATCTAATAATACAATTGTGTATTTATATTTAAATTCATCAATATTGTGAGTCCTGAATACATTACCTAAAAGTTAAACTGCACGTTTATTATATTTTAAATAGATCTAAATGTCACATGTCTCTCTCTCTTTATACCTAAATGTTCATTCATGTCACTTATTACTGAAGGTCTAGTTATTTTCTTAGAAATAAAGTTAATTAAATTCTTTTAAAAACTTATTTTATACGAAATGTTAATAGAAAATATATTATTTCAGATTCTCCACTTAAGAATATTTCTCATTATCATTAATTTATCATTTATATATAATTTATTAGATTATCATTAAAAGTGAAGGTCAAATTTATCAAGATTTTATAAAATGTTAATAAATTAGGTGACAGTATGCGCAGATAATAAATATGGTATAGTGCCATGCAGCACTATATTGAGTGTACGTATATTGTGTTTAATGTAAAAGTGGCACATTATAAATTCTATTATAAGGGCCCTGGTTGACAAGTTCCTCATTCGCGTTTTTTTTTTCTTTAGTATATATTCTTTCTCTTATTTTTCCTTTTCATCATCAATAACAACTCAAAAGAAAAAAATGATTCCCCCCCCCCTAGTTTTAGCTTTGTGAACTGGGAGAGTTCGTTTACCTTTTAATAACTTCCACTGCATTACTTTATAATCTGATATAGTATGTAAATAAGTTTTACCACCTCTTGGTTGGTAGTATTTTACCAAGACAACTGGCTGAGAAAGACATATTCTCTCGTCTTCATTTTTACAATACTTTATTTAAAACATAGTTCAACAAAATATTTTTACTGCTGGTGAGATAAAGTATTACGGATCGTGTCAAGTTTACGATATCTGGTTTTTCTCCCCCGGAAATGAGTAGATTTGAAGTCCAATGAGTTTGAAAAAGTAGTTTTTTTTTAGAAATTAGTCTGCGTGATTAATTAGTGGTGAGTGTGGGATCCTACAATAAGATTTTAATCAAAATCCTTCAACCGAAAGTAACACTTTACCGAATGTATATTTCAGTTTTTTATTTTTTTTACTTTCTAGAAAACGGCACGCAACAATTTTCTATAAACTTTGGAATAATTAACTACACATATAAAGAGAGCTGTAAAACTTACGTATTATTGGAACCAAATTCCGAGTTTTTGAAAAAAAATGTTGGTTGATCGCGTGAGTTGGACTTTATGGAATAGTTTATTTCTGAGGAGGAGGTGGATAGGTTTGCCAAATTAAGCGCCTCTCTCCCTTTCATTGGTCCAGAGTCTGCTGTTAGTGTGTCTTTTGGCACATGTTTGTCAGGCTTCCAGAGTGGATGACCTCACTGTGTTGTCGGCAGTCTAAAATGCTCATTGGGGGTCCGGACGGAGCTTTGAGTAGCGGGATCCGATGTCTTTCACGGACCTCTCTCTCAGGCATCTGGTTGGATTCCTCACTGGGCATTGTGGCTTAAGGATACATCTCTATACAATGGGACTCATGCCATGACCCCTTTTGTAGAGTTTGTGAGATGGAGGAGGAAACAACCCATGCATGCATCTAATAACGGATTGTTTGGGTTGTGAGGAGATTAGGTTTAGACCTTCGGCGGAATAGGATATCGGTAGAAGATCTTAAGCTATGTCCTTTTAAGGTTTCGGTCTGATTTGTTCGGTCTGTGGTGAAACTTAGATGGGTTAAACCTGGGCCTGGACTTTTGTTCCAGAACCAGTAGTTGTTATTCTTTAGGGGTAGCTACATGAGCCCAGGGAGGCTTTGGATACCGTAGGGTTATGCCCTCCCTTTCCTTGAATAATAATAATTATTTTTATTTCTCCATAAAAACAACAGATTTCATTAAACTTGGTATAGTATCCTATACTTCTTGGTATATGCAGAGACCTATCTATCACTTTTGTTTGAATTTTTTTTCTGGCGAAAATTTATTTAATTTGGGGGTTTTGTGGGAGGGGGAGATTATGCTTTCTTCAAAAAAGTCATTTTATAACCTTTATATTCTCCCATTCATGTAAATTGCAGAATGCAACTAAATAACTAGTAAGAATTATATGTTTGAAGAGAATTAATCAATTTATAACTATGTAAATTGCAGCAAGAGAAAGTTGTGGGTGAGTGTTTCATACCACAATTTTTTTTTACTTTCTCTTACTCGTAGAGAGAGGGGAAGTATGGTAATCGTGTCAAATTTTCGATATTGAGTTTTCACCGGAAATATCCGTTTTGAGGTCCCCTGTTTCCAAAAAAGTGTTTTTTAGCAAATGGTCTCTGTGTGTGTGTGTGTGTGTGTGTGTATGTGAACAGCATAGCTCAAAAACGAAAAACCGTAAAAAAGTGAAACTTGATATTAAGTTTAGATATCACCGTGGGATCTGACGGTGCGTTATCTGTCAAAATTCCTCAACCGGAAGTACTGCTTTACTAGTTGATTTTTTTTTACGTTTTTGCGATTTTCTCCAAAAATGGCTCCGACGATTTTCTTTATACTTGTTATATCAACTACATATACTTTAGAGCTACATCTTTTATTTAAAACATTTCTCTGGGAAAATTCATTTAAGGGCACTTTTAGGTGAGGGGGGTTACAGCTTCCTCTAAAGTGGTATCGTAGTTGATTATACCATTCTATTATCCAAACAAAATTAATTAGAAATAAATAGATAGCCAAAATTCCAAGTTCTAAGAAAATTAGTGAACCGGAAATGCGCTTTTACTGAACAGTTTTTTCATTTTTCGACGAATTTCGTTATATTTGGTTAGAAACTATAACCTTTGTCAATTATAAGTTTGAGAACAGGAGTAAGAGAAAGTTGTGTGAGTGTTTCACACCAGATTTTTTTTTTTATTATTAATTATAACTACAAATTTTACAATTTAAAGAAATAATAATAGAAATTGAATATTTCAGATCTCAAAAAAAAGAAAGAAAAAAAAAAGAAGAATATTTTTACGATCGTGTCAAATTTTCCAGATTGTATTTTCACCGGAAATAGATATTTTGAGATCATATGAATGGTGTGTGTGTGTGTGTGTGTGTATATATCACCTAGATATCTCAAAAACGCAAAAATAGCAAAAGATGCTCAAACTTGGTATTCTGTTTTAGGATACCCGCCACCGCTTTTGACAATAAAGTTTTGGGTCAAAAATCCATCAGCCGGAAGTTGCTACTTTACTGATTTCTGCCGGCTTCGAGACAGTGTTCTCTCGTTACAGACAATCGCCGGATAGTGAGCTGTAGAGGCTCCTAGGAAGAAAAAAAATCTAAGGGTAGCAAAGCTGGACTCGAACCCGGTTCCTCCGCGTGCGAGTACAGCACGCTAACCACTATAGCTACTATTCCCTTCCCTTAAAATGTTTTATTTTATTTTATTTTTTTATTTTTTTCCAGTTTTTCGCGATTTTGTTAAAAATTTCCTGTACTAGCTTCAAAAATAAATTACTTTTATTTGATATATTTTCTAGGAAAAATTTGGGGGTTGGGGTGGTTTTGAGAGAACCCTAACGTTGTGTTTTCCATTAAAATACCACAGAATACATTTGTTTTTTGGAATATTGTTTGAAAAGTGGCTACAACGATTTTCTTCAAGTCTTGGAAATGCACCGAGTGTACAAATAAAATCGTATCACTTTTATTTACAACCATTTCGCCCAAAATAATTGATTTTCGAGAGGTTTGGGGGATATGTCAATAATATATAAACTTTGACTATATAATAATATATAATCTTTGCTAGTTTTGACAGAAGGCGCTCCACATACAAGTCAGCCTAGGTATAATACCTCCACTTTTTTTTTTATGGCCAGCTCAATTAAACATTCTAAAGAAAACAGTTTTAATGATTTGTTAATAAAATTTATTAATTGGAGTAAGAGAAAGTTGTATGAGTGATGAAAACTCTCATTTTTTTTAGATTTCACATTGTAGTGACACTGTTTCTTTCCTCTGTTTCCTTGTGTAAGTGTGTGTGTGTGTGTTTGTGTGTGTGTGTGTGT
>JAAEAF010010571.1:0-31045 GCA_011037195.1 Triatoma infestans
CTTCAACTTAATGTTTCTGTTACGCACTACACTTGTTGATTGATTGATTCATTCTAGCTTTCTCTTTAAAGTTGCATGCTAGCAAAACTGTCTCTTCACGCGTATCAGCTTGGATAAGTATTCTGGGGAAAACTCTTAATCTTAATGAGGTCAATTCTCTCCATAAAAGGATTAACCACTACGTGAGTCCGTGGGTGTCAAATAAACACTATCATGATCCTAGTTTTTTAATCACCAGTTTCTCCAATCTCATACGGGATTCACACGGGCGCAGTAACAACACACGGGAGTCCAAACTCGAACAACACATAAACAACAACTCCTACATTCACACAATACATATAGAACCTACAGAGGTAGTTGAAGCGTGCAGCTACATGGGGTTTAGCGAACCCATTACAACAAACATTACACATTGTACTCTTTACAGACTACTTAATATTTAGTTACCCATCTACTCCTAAGGACACACAATAGATCTTTCAGTTCGGAGGAGATTTGGTGCTATGGACCTGCACAATTCTTCGGCGAGAACACTTTATATCAAACTAGTCGAGCTCTCTGTTAACAATTATCGAAATTACCTCTTCATTTTGTTGATCGATTTTCGTCAAATTTGAAATTCTAGCAATGCTAAAAGTGGAGAACCATATATTATATTGAAGTTGTACTTTAGAGAAAAGCTTAAACTTACTGTTCCCCCAGCAACCTCCCAAAAAAAATCAATTTTTCCGGGAAAATGTTGCAAATAAAAGTGATAGGCATTGAGAATATAATACGGCAAATTGTTTGTGCCGTTTTTGAGAAAATCGGAAAAACTGAGTTCAGTAAAGTCGCAATTCCGGTTTATGGGATTTGCCCAAAACCTTCGTATCGGTACGATGGGTGCTCATTGATCTTGGGCATCATTGAGCCAGTCTAGGATTACATCACTGAGCTTCCAATAAATATATCAATGAACATCTTGAAGTTCTAAGTTTTTTGGTTTATTCAGAAAACATGTCCCAAGTCTTATCTTGAGATTAGTTTCTTAAGTTATTTGATTTTGTTTGAGACATGGTAGAGTCCGTTATAGTCGCAACATCAGTCCAAAAAATAGATATCCTTTTTTTATTAAAGCTATTGCAGGTTGAATGTCCCGTAGTGCATGAATACTTATGTAATCTCGTTTGTTGACGTCCCTGATATTCATCTAGTGAACTTGCTTTGAATCACCTAAGGATAATCCTTATACTAAGCAAGGAAACGCGCATTTATTGTCTCATCTATTTCCTACTTTCGGTTGAAAATGTAATTCCCAAGTTTGCCAATGAAAGTTTAGTTTTGAATGTTCAATTGAGAAATAATTATCTACACTAGAAACGTAAATAGCGGAAACATCTTGATTTACTACTTCAGTATACTGAAATCACCAAAGAGATTATGTTGTAAGGGTGTTCGATAAAATGATTTATAGCCCTTCTAAACAGCTGATATCGATAAAATATCTGAAAGTTGAGAGGCGGCACCCATGAGAGAGAAAACTTACCTTTTAGAGAATGGTTAGTACTTTTCGCCCAATACATATAAAGTTTGCTGCATTACATCACGTCACTTGATCCAAACTATCAACATTTGAATCGTAAAGTGATGGAAGAAGTGTCAGGATTTGTCTTCCCCTTCCTTCTGGCAAATGATTACATACAATGACAAATTATTACAAATAATGGCAAAATGATTTTTTTTTTATCATTTATATGTTTATGTTTCTTCTTGCCCTCTCTTCAAGACTTCTTTGAAGGCAACAGATACACACCTCTTTAGATTCAGCAATTTTCCGACTCTCTTCAAGTGACATATTTTAAGGCCTAATATATTTCTGAAGTTTGTGACCAGAAGAACAAAAAGTACAACAATTATTTTTGTCAAAGCGATTTCCATTTTTATAGGTCATTGTAGTAGGAATTAATTAAGAGATCATTTAGTTTCTGGACTTATAATGTACGGGACTTTTTATTGATTGCTATAGTTCTAGTTAACACCAAAACATCTCTCATTCCTCATTCCAGCCTTCATCGCGTCTTCATGTCCCATCTTATTTGACGTCACACATAATATATATAATAAAGAGTTGGCCATGACATTTTAATAGTAGTGGTGGTTGGGTTGTGGGATGGAAAGCATCAGAGACATTTCCGTGGTAGTCTGCTTCATTTTGTGGTCATCGATGCTGGGCCCATCATCTTCAGGATGCTGGATGTGTGACAACACAGAGTTGCACAGAGCAAATTCAGTTTACACACTGACTGGTGTTTTTAATTGTATTTAAAACTAAACTCTTAAACTAGGTCAAGGGGTATGGTCAGCTGTGTGGGAAAACACGTGTTAGGGTTGTTAAAGGGGAAAATTTTCCTTAAAATGGGAACAACACGAGGGGAGCCTAATTTTTAAACTCTTTTATTCGAGGGAGTTTTACTTTACAATTAACTAATCAAAATAAAATATAAAATATATAAAAATATATTAAAAATTAAATTAAATAACGATTCAAAAACCTAACATAATTTAAAATTAAGCGATTTTTAATTAAGTTTTTTATAATTATGCAATCCAGTCAATATTTCACACATTATGCATTCACACAACATTCACATACATTATCCACGCACGCATGTATATGGTTTTTTATAATTAAATTTTTATAATTATGCATTTTGGGATTGAAGATGACATTTTAAGATTAGAATTAGTATTCTGTAATATCATATTTAAAAGTTCACAGATATGAAAATCAATAAATTAATCATTTCTTGCGAAAAGTTTTTTTTTAAAAGTCAACTACCAGCGTCAACTAACATTTCCTCAGCATTGAAGTAACTTTCTAAAGCTTTTCTAGCAAGTGAATTATAAGGGCATTGGCCATAATTAAGCCATAATTAAATATTATGAAGTTTATTACTTGTTCCATTTTCTCATCATTATCAATTCTCTATTTCTGTTAAATTGCCATCAGAAAGTAAAATCTCCAATTTTTTTTTAATTTTCAACAAGAGAAGTCTGTATGAATCTTTTTCATTTTCTCTTGCAAGAGGAAATAAGGTACAATCGTGTCAAATTTTCAAAATTGAGTTTTCACCAGAAACGCATGATTCATGAGGAAATACATGAGTTTTGTAACGGCAAGAGAGAGAGCCAAGCCGACCAAGAGAAAACAGACTCTCTCTGGTACTCTCTGACTTAAGCTAGAGTGGGGAGAACCTGTATATAAGTCAGTGAGAGATCTAGACATGAATCAATCAATCTATCAGTTTCAACATACGAAACATCGCATACATCGCATCGTGTCATAACTCTACTCTACTCCTTTATTCTATAAAATCATTACAATCCAGTGGAGTCAGTGTAAACTTATAGTTATATTATAACAGTGTCTTCATATCTCGTCTACTTAATCAATCCCAATTTCTCTCCTCATCGACTCCATTATATTGATGTAACGGCAAGAGAGAGAGCCAAGCCCGTCCGAGAGAAAACAGACTCTTTCGCATACTCTCCCCACTCAAGCCTGCTTAGTGAGAGAGTACGAGAGAGAGTCTGTTTTCTCTCGTTGGGCTTGCTCTCTCTCTTGCCATTACAAGGTTTGTGCGCCCGAAACGTGCACCCCTGCAGGCATTTGCAGCACCCCTGCGTGTCTCCCCAGCATTTCTCCAAGATTCTCATCTCCCAAAGTCTAATCTGTTTATGACGAAAGTTCTTTGTGACGGCAAGGGCTGGTTCAGGACCACAAAATGGTACTGATGACCCTCCCTAGCCAACTGATCCGCCCTCTCATTGCCCTCTGATTCCCGCATGTCCGGGTATCCAATAGAGGCGCACCTTACCCCTCCGAGTTAAAGCATTGAGCCTTCTCCTACATTCTCCCACTAATTTCGAACTCCACCATGGCTTACTCAAAGCCCTTAGGCTTTCCATTAAAGTACCATTCCATTTAATTTTACGGATCACATCATTTATTTAAATTTAATAAGATTTAAATGTGTTGTTTAAATTTGGAGATCTGATAAAAATCAGTTACTCTTGGTCAGAGGAAGTACTGTAATCGTTTCAAATTTTTGATACCGAATTTTCACCGGGAAATTCACGTTTTGAGGTCCTCTGAGTTCAAAAAAGGAGTTTTTTTTAGAAAATGTTGTATGTGCAATGTATGTATATGTACACTAATAGCTCAAAAATGAAAAATCGCAGAAAGTTCAAACTTGATATTCGGTTTTAGTATCACAATGGGATCCGTACATAACTTTTGTGTCTAATATTCCTCAATCGAAAGTACTACATTATTGCATTTTTTTTTTTCACTTTTTTTACGATTTTCTCAAAAATGATTTTCTTTAAACCTTAAATGTTAATTACACATACTAAGAGCTATAATTTTAATTTGAAACATTTCTTTGGGAAAATTTATTTAAGGATACTTTTGGTAGAGTGGTGGGATTGTGTTTATATGTAAAGTGCTATTTCGTTCAATTCTATTACTCAATTCTATCATCTAAATAATATTAATTAGAATTAAATGTGTTGCTTTAAAATTCCGAGTTTAAAGAAAAATCGGTTGACCGGAAGTGGGTTTTTACTGAACCGGATTTTTAATTTTTCTGCACTTTTTTCCATAAGAACATCGACGGAGTTCATTAAATTTGATGTACTAACTATAAATATGGGGTGTGATGGATGCAAGAAACATAAAAATATATTTAATTTGAAAAAAATCAAAAATATCCAGAAGATGTGACAATTCCCTTGCATAAAAGTACACGCAGGTAAAAGAGTACAGTTATTGGAAAAGTTCATGAACCTTGATAGCATTGTTCTCACAGGGGGGAATTGAACGAACAATTAGAAGACATTCCTTCAAGATAGTTGGTTCTAGACACTCAGAAGCAGAACACTTGTTTTTCGCTCTCTCTAGCATCAGTGCATATTAATAAGTTTATAATATCTTGCAAATAACTTGTAGTTATTATTTCAATAGAATATATTTATTGTTAGCAATGTTGACTACTTTCTTATTACTAATACTTCTCTCTTAAACACATAATACATACAAGCCCTTTTACAAAACCGCTCGAGCTACTACAAACATACAACACAACACAATACATTTCATTAGGTAGAAGAGTACAGTTATTGGAAAAGTTCATGAACCTTGATAGCATTGTTCTCACAGGGGAGGATTGAACGAACAATTAGAAGACATTCCCTCAAGACAGTTGGTTGTAGACACTAAATAGCAGAACACTTGTTTTTCGCTCTCTCTAGCATCAGTGCATATTAATAAGTTTATAATATCTTGCAAATAACTTATATTTATTATTTCAATAAAAAATATTTCTTGTTAGCAGTGGTGACTACTTTCTTATTACTAATACTTCTCTCTTAAACATATATACTTACAAGCCCTTTTACAAAACCGCTCGTGCTACTACAAACATACAACAACAACATCACCAGTTACATATCAGCGGGTACCTATGTGTTTTGTTTAAAACGTTGGTCCGGGAAAGTTCATTTAAAGAAGTTTAGCGATAGAGGGGGAAGTAATACTTTCCTCAAACACGCCATTTTATTAAATTTATATTCTCCCATTGAAATAAAATTGAAGACAAATAAATATTTAGTAATAAAAATTATAAGATGGAAGAAAATTTGTCAATTATACTTCTATAAACTGCAGTAAGAGAACTGAGTACATTGACTTGTTCAATACATCAGCTAAAATGATTAGAAGAATAATTGGATTATCATAACTTTATCATGATTTTATTTTATTTTGTTTTGTTTCGATTCAATGCTTGTTCCTTCTGTTATCTGTGTAATATTTTTAAAGTATTTTTTTGCCTTTATTACTTATTTGTAGTTAACAATCGATGTATGATGATTGTTTTGTATGCAATTATATAAGTTATATATCAGTGCTGTTTGTATAGTCATTTATAAAATTGTTATGTTGCCCGTTAATGTAAATAAATAAATAAATAAATAAAGAGAAAGTGGGCTGACTGTTCACACTAGATTTTTTTTTTCTTTTAAATAGTGCGCTTGTATTAATTCGATTTGTCACAATTCATTAAGAATATTAATGCATTACGTTTTGTTGCTGTATTATAATTTTTAAACTATGTCAAATATCCAATGTAAAGGAGACAACATACTGGCGGGCATCTCTCGCGCAACATCGATGGATATGTAACTGCAAGAGATTGTTACATATCCCAACCTACAACAATAAAGGTAGGCTAGGGGAATTCTAGTTGGTCCATATTTATGTCCAGTTGTGCTATTTGCCTTCCAGGAATAGCACTGCTGTTTTAGTAATGAATTGAGTTTAGTTGCTTATAAATTGGTCTGAATAATAATTACAATAAATAATTATGATTTTATCTTGGTCCTTATATTCCTTCGCATTTATTTTGATTGAATATAGATTGTAAATTTTTTTAAACTATTTGATCAAATTATTATTTCATATAATTAATTATTCGCTTTAATTTTTTTTTTTATTGGATTCTTATCATTTTGGAATAAGTAAAGAGTAATTGTTAAATTTCTGTTAAAGATATAAGATGAAATATTCACTTGAAAATAAATAAATTTTGATATTATTTATATTTTGGATATTTATATTTTTTATAGCTTTTATGAGATAATTAGTCAACAAAGCGTTACTTTGTTTTTTTAGGTTCAATGGTTAACTCCCCCTCCTGCAGAAATCATCATAGTTGAACATAACGTCTGTTATAATACATCAGAGACATTTTCCGTGGTAGCCTGCTTCATTTTGTGGTCATCGACCGGTTTCGGGCGTTCACCAATCTTCAGGATGCGTTTTTCAGACAGTGTGACAACACAGACTTGCACAGAGCAAATTCAGTTTTCCACACTGACTCCACAACAACAACTCTGTTATAATTGTTACCTTTTCAGTCTCGTATGATATTTCATGTTACTCGATTGTCTGAATATACTCCTAGTTAGCGTACTTGGAGGTCGGCATTTCTTTACTATATGGGGAAGGTAATTTATCTCATAAAGTGAAAGTAATCGGTTGGCATTTATGGGAGAAAATAGTGACTAATGTTCAGTCTTCAGCGGCCAATGTCATGCAAAACACTTAGATCTTCGGATCTGCTTCTATCATAATTGGAGGTGTGAGGCCGTCCATTGGGCTGGTTCAGCACTATTGTTTCCTTCTTGTCCAGTTCTTCGATCTTCCTCAAGGACTCTGGCCACTAACCTTAGCCCTCCTCAATAACGTCCATTTAGAACAACTTGACTCCTATTGACCACTTTAGTTCCCGCTCCTCGAAAACAACCTTCAACTCGTCTTTTAATTCTTCTTCGATTTTCTTCAAGGATTCTTGCCACTAAACTTAACCTAACCTACATTCAACCATTCTACTGACGCAGCCGCTACTCTTCTAATACTTCTAAGATTAGTTTAATTAGGTCAAGGCTAACCTGGATGGACCATATTTCTAAAGCGATCACTACTGGACTTATCTATATTTATATAGGATCGATTTATTTCTCAGCTATGTCATAAACAAATGTTTTAGGCCAACATATATATGAGCACTTTATAGAGAAAATCGTTATTAATCGATTTTTCACATTTGCAATTATTTCTTTATATTTTATGAAAAATCTTTGGTAAATTTCCTGTATTTCTCTCTCTCTGCCTGGGGAGACCGTTCCCCATTCAATCGAAAATAATTTTGTTCCACAAACAAAATAATTTTTGAAAATCTTACACGATCGCTGTATTTTTTCTTACAAAAGTAGAGAAAATTATAGAAAATAAATGATTTAATGGAGAAAATAGAGTGAATTTACTGTAATTTAACAAGGATTAAAAAAAATATATATATTTGTTATTTCCAATAATGTCTTATCAACATCAAAATATAGGAAATTGTAGAAAAGTGAACATACAAATAGATAAACATTGTACTGTGTCAATATTAAGCTTAAACCGTATGTACGACAGTGATTTGGTTATTTTGTTTTTGTGTACTTATATTTGCCCTTGAGGTAAATATAAAAATATATTTTTGTATTCACAGTGAAAGTAAATAGATTTCTTTTAACATTGAATTTATTTCTGAATAATCCTCCCTTCCACCCCCCCACAATCCTTTAAAGAATTTTTGTTCTTTTATATTTTTATTTGAGGAAATTTTATTTTTTTGATTTCTCTCACAGCTGTTACAGGAAATATTCCGATCAGTGATCGAAATTTAGTTTTTTCACCAGAAACAAAAACAAGTTTCGAGATTTTCCCTGAGTAGCATAGAAACAAAAATGTTTCTAGTGAATAGTCTGTGTGTTTGTGTGGAATAAATTACAAAAATAAGAAAAAGGAAACAACAATATGTACAGGAAACTTGGTAATCCTGTCTTGGTTATATCATCACCGTTTCCGAATCAAAGCATCCATCAACCGGAAGTGTTACTTTACGTTTTTTGTGGGAGGGAGTTTAAGGGAGTTGTAACGTTAAGCTCTCTCCATTAAAGTACCACATCAGTAGAATTTATGTTTTTAAGCGGCCCCTAAACGGTCAATAATATTGTCCGTTGTCAATAATATTGGTGTTGACAATATAACCATCAATACTCGTGCTAACCGGTCTCAATACTTCATTACCTTACACGGTCAATATTATTGTCAATAACTTTGCTCAGTACTTACTACTTCTGCCACTAGGAGAGTGAATCTACGTTGTTTTACGTCGGTTTTTTGCTGTTTTTTTCCCTTCCAAAAATGAATAATCGTACGAAAGCTTGCGTAGCTATTATTTTGGCGTTTTGCACTATCCCTCAAGTGATACGCAAACACTGGATGAAAGAATGGTTGAAGAAGAGAGATGAATATTCTCATTTAGTACTTTTGAAGGAAATTGAGCCTTTGCGATGTTGAAGATTTCAAGAACTACTTTCGAATGGATGAACCTACCTTTAACAAACTGTTACAAATGGTTGAACCATTTTTGTAAAGACAGGACAGAAATATTAGAGAAACTGTAAGTGTTAGGGAAAGATTAGCCTTAACTCTGAGGTACTTGGCCACAGGAAGAAATTTTGAAGACTTGAAGTTTTTAGTCATAATGTCCCCAACAACTATCAGCAAAGCTGTAATAGAAACGTGTGAAACCTTTATATATGTCCTACAAGACTTTGAAAAAATTACAATCACCTTTAAAAAATGTATGATTGAAGTTTTATTGTTAATACACAAATCATTCCTTCACTGGATGGTGTTTTGAACTGAACTCTAATGAAGGGACTATTTAATTGACTATATGAAATGTATGTTAATCAGAAAAATAAGATTAAAAAATTACAATCATCTTTAAAAAATGTATGATTGAAGTTTTATTTTAATACACAAATCTTTCCAAAGTACCTTTGTAAGGTATTGTATCATTGTTGTTGAGGTTAGTTTCTACGTTGTATAAAACTACTTAACTGAGTATTGATGGAAATATTGGCGCCGCCCCTTCACGGTCAATATCCCCTCCAATTCTCAGTATTGATAAATCAGAAAATCCGGATTTCAGCAATACACTTATCAATATCGACCGTCAATAAAATTTTTTCACCTTAGCGTATTGTCAATATTATTGACCGTTTATAGGCCTATATCATATTAAAACTCATTACAAGCATTGCTAGAAAATCCAAATGTGAAGAAATTCGGTAAAGCGGAAATGTGATTTTTTTTAATGAATTAATTTGAGATTTTTTTTTATTTTCGCAGAAACTACTATAATGATTTTCTTGTTGTAGTTCACTTTTAATAAATTTGTAATTTTTATTTGAATTTTTTTTTCCAGAATAATTGATTTTAGGGGGGATTTCGAGGATTGTCTGTGATGTTAGATTTCAAATGGTTATTGCGGTTTGTTCTTTGTATTGGTGCTATCTTCTGGGCTTCCATGTAATCACTTCAAGTACTACTTGCCATATGAATTTGTAATTGTATTAACTGCAGTAAGAGAAAGTCGTCTTGTGTTTTTTCACTTCCGAATTCTTTTCACTTTCTCTTATTTGTTACTAAGAGAAAGTATTGACAATCATGTCAAACTTTTAAAATTAGGTTTTCATAGGAAATACATGTTTAAAGGTATCCTGAGTAAAGAAAGAAAATGTTTTCTGACAATGACCGATATATTTGTACGAATTTTTATGAACAAAATATCTAAAATATGTAGAAAAAACTTGAGTGGAAACTAGGATCTCTGCTTAGGTACTACAACTGCTTCTAAAAACTTAGGTTTCGGATAAAATCCATCAATCGGAATTGCGACTTAATTATTCACGATTTTTTGTAAACGAAAACGGCTCCAATGATATTTTTTTTTAACTTCGTATACTATATATACAGATAAATATCTATTGTCCCTGGATAACTAATTTTTTTTTGGATTTTGAGGGAACGAAAGCGTTAAGCTTTTCCTCTAAAGTACCACTTTAATACAATGTAAGGCTCCCTTGTTATTCAGAAATAAATTCAATGTTAAAAGAAATCATTACTTTCACTGTGAATACAAAAATATATTTTTATATTTACCTCAAGGGCAAGGCACGAATATAATATTAATATACGTAGATTAGAAGCATTGCTAAAATTTCGATCAAATTTGAAGTAAACCGGAAGTGCCACTTTACAGATTAGGTTTTTGAATTTTTTTTTTTGGTTTTCTCGAAAACGACTGTAATGATTTCATTTAAACTTCGAATGCTAACTGCATTCATATACACTATAATTTTTCATTAAATGAGTTAAATTTGATGTTTAAAAATAATTTGTCATTTTATATCTAATAATTATATTAACGCAGTAATGGCGCTAATAACCAGAGTAGTTGATGCGTAAAAAAAACCATTTAGAGAAAGTCATATGGTGTTTCACATCAGCTTTTTTAAAAGTTACGAAAATTATGTAGGAACAGTCGAAATGTAATGTTAATTACATGTAGAGGTGTAGTGGCTACAAATAGCCAAATTCACTCTGACTAATAGATCAAGTGTTGTACCTCATTTCGTTTCAGAGTTAGTACAAATAATGTAGTCGTTTGTAAAATATATATTCCATGTGTAAGTGATGTGAATGAGTGAGTGCATATATGTTTGTGTGTATGTGTGAGAGAAAGGTAATGGGTTGGAATTTGCCTGTGGGCATGCTAAACTCATGTTTAGTTGCCAACATCATCTACCTCTGTAAGGTCCTTTGTGTATTGTTTATGAGTGTTGCTGGTGTCAGTGTAAGTGTCTGTTTGTTTGTTAGACTGGGTGTACCCGCAGGGACATAGCACAAGATCCAATTTCCTGTACCGAGATTTGTAACAATTACTTATCACGATTAGTTAAATCATTTTCAAGCAGTTAATTTTTCATAGGGATAGAAAAACATAGTGATATTATATTATAACATATACCTATTTACCGGATCGACCGTCACGCCTTGTTTTTTAAGCTTTTTAATTTGGGTATGTCAAGTAAGATGGTGGCGATAATCAGAAGTATGTATGCAGGCACGTCGGCCTCAGTATGGTGTCACGAGGGTCTGTCCGAATCCTTTGAAACTTCTATGGGAGTTAAGCAAGGCTGCTTATTAAGCCCATTATTGTTCTCCTATTTCATTAACGATGTTGCTGACTACGTTGGTGGTGGTGTCAGAATAGGGGGAACTGTGATCAACATGTTGGCTTATGCTGACGACTTGCTACTGCTGGCGATGGACCGACTCTCCTTGCAGAGTATGATTAATTCATTTTCCAATTATTTTAATGCTTGGAATTTGATGGTAAACTTGAAAAAATCGAAGATTATTGTATTTAGGAACGGGGGCCGTCCTAGCAGGAAGGAAAAGTGGCATTACGGAAATGAAAGCATAGAGGTTGTTAATACTTACAAGTACCTTGGCATTACATTATCCTCCAAAATGTCTTTAGAGCACCATTTTAAAGAAAAAGCAGAAAACGCAAAGTTTGCCTTAAATTCGTTTTATAAGTTAATAGTAAATAGAAGTATCCCATTTTCCTCCAAATTGAAAGTGTTTAATGCGGTATCTCGTGCGATAGTGTGCTATGGGGCGCAAACTTGGGGGTATCGTAGGTATGACTCGGTGGAGATCCCTTTCAAATTTTTTATTAAAAAGTGCTTCAGCTTACCCAGAAATACACCGGATGCGATTGTATATTTAGAGACCAATTTAGCCCCAACGTTCTTGTATACATTTAATTTGCATTTAAATTATATAAAGAGATGTTTAAATTTACCAACTTCTAGGTACCCCAAAATTCTCACCCAAGAAATAATTAAGAGAAAAATATTTTGGTATAAGAACTGGGAAGTACTCTGCAATAGTTGCAATATTAATATGATGGAGTTGTTAAATGGTGGCATAAAAACATCCAATGTAATGAATATATTAAAACATTATGTAATTAATGAGCATAAATTGAAAATTTCCAGCGGTGTAAGGTGTGCTCTGTATAAGGAATTAGAACCCGATAATAATTTTGTTTATAGTAGCAAGTTAGATGCGAATTCTATTGGCTGGATAATCAAAATGAGGGGCGAATTGCTGTATTTAAACAAGTATACCTTCACTGAGCAGGTCAAATTGTGCTCATTGTGTAACAGGAATGAGATCGAGGACGTTTATCACTTTCTTGCAATCTGCCCTGTTCTAAGGGAGTATCGTCGAAAGTATTTGAAGGAGGATATGCTAACTGAGGATGAGTTTAAGGCATATTTAAACGGGAAAGATTGGTCCAGCTTAGTAAATTACTGTAAGGTAGCTTGGAATTATAGATATTTTTTGATAGAACAATTTAATTATTAGAATATGGATTGAGGTACATATTTTCAAAATTTCTTTTTTACTTTTTAGTCTTATTCTTATATTCTTTTGTTAGTATTATTATTATTATTTTTTATTTTTTTTATTTAACAAGGCTTGTGCATTTCTGTTTAATGGAGCAATGATTGTTTTTCTTCTTTTTGTTTTGTTGTAATTGAGGATTTTTCATTTTCAATTATATTTTGTTGTCATCAAATTGTATGTTCAAAGCGTAAAAGTTTAGTTTGTGTAAGTTCAAGGCGACCCCTCAGACGGTTCAGTGGACCATGAGTATTCGTCTTAAAACAAAAGAGATTTATTTATTTGTTGATATATTTGATTGTATGTTCCTAATAAAGACAATTTTATTATTATTATTATACCTATTTAGAAAAGTCTTTTGCGCATAGTAGATGTTAAAAAATTCTGACCTGGATTGGGGCTAGTTTAGTGGTAAATCTAATGTGTCATTTCCTCCAGATCCAATCAAAATGAAGTTTCTTGAAAGAATATAAAAGTGTTAGTATAGTAAATAGGATGTTTTCGGAACATGATTATTTTTCGCAGACAGAAATAATATTTATTTATACGATTTTAAACTCGTTGAGACTAATTTTATTCACGAGTGCTATTTGGTAAACACAATGACTGGTCACTGATATATAAACTAAGAAACGAAATACCTCAAGAATTTTACAGATGTGATCATAGAGAAATGGTAGCGTAACTAGAAGTAACTGACTAAACTAGCCGTTGTAAAACGGTCGTGAAATCCCGTACTGCCGCTCTGTTAAATAAATCAAACTCTCCCTTCCTAGTTTGGCCTGCGTGACGAGTAACTAACCTTTGATTCATTTAATGTCTGCTTCTTTCCTCTTCGGAGCCGATCCCTTTACATATCAACAATAATCTCAATATTAAGTTAAGTTTTCCACTAAAATGCCACCTAAAAATAATCTTTAGTTCGTTCTACCATCTTTATAATATAACATAAAATATTGCTATGATTCCAAATTTAAAAAAATCGGTAGACCTATAATTATAGGTATAAGTTTTTCTCTAAACTTGAATACTAACTACATAGATATAAACTTATTAATATTTTTGTTTGAAGCACTTCTTTAGTAAAATTAATTTTAGAGGCTGCAAAATCTGTGAAATTTAAGTGATATTCATGATTGATGAAGGCATTGTCTTGTGAATTAGAATGTATTAATATTCTACCAGTCCATGGGCATATAACCAATATCTATATTTTTGTTAGGGCTACTTTGTAGGCATTGCATTTCACAATTGCATTAACTGCATTAAGACAAAATCAAGTGATCACTCCAAATTATTCTAATTTAAAAGTCCAGTATCTGTTAGGTTAAAAAATAAGGACCTCGAAACTGATTTTATGTATGTTATCTGTTAACAAAATAAACCTGAAAGAACAAAAAATCCGTTGTTAAGGGAATGCTTATTGTGCTGACATCAAAAAATATAAATCAGTGGCAGCAACAGCCCATGAAGAGCAAGATTTACCAGACGGCATTTTCTTATTGGGGGAAGGGGCATTTTCTTGGTAAACACGCCGCGGTTTCCACAGCCGCTTAGTTTTGGCCTTCGCTACCAAGTCTCGAACTATAGCCCCACATTTTCTCTTGTTGATGGTTCAATACCGTATTTCTCTTTATGGGAATAGAGTCCCAAATTCTTGCTCTAAGGATGCAAGTACGCTAACCACTTGACCAACACGAGAGAACCAACCAATTGAAAGCCTCTCGCAAAATGGGTTTCTCTAAACTTTGTCCTGAATATCTATTATGCAATGACTCAGTTCTACCAGAGAGAAGATTATAAAGTCTCATCAAAATTAGCAGATGAATGAATGAGCATTCTATGTTCTTTTATATATCTTGAAGTATGAAAAAATGGTTTAAGAATATATAAAACTAACATACATAAATATAAAATATCTAACATAAATTTAATATCCAACCCTCCTTAATTAAATGTTTTCCCTTTTTTAATCAAAGGCGGAAGTAACCTAATTTCATGTTTAAAAATTGAATTGTCATAAACATTTTAATTAAATCAAGTAGGTCCTTACAAAATACTAAACATTAAAACTTACTGGTGTAGAAGTTTATTAGTTTATTTATTTTTTTTTATATAATTTCGAATTCCTTTCATGTCCGTTCTTATTAATTAAAGCGCGCTAATTTATTCAGGGCTTTAAATGTGCCTGTTTGCTAAACCCAATTCAAATTAAATGAGTCTGCCAAAATTTCAACAGTTAAAGTTCTTGCTAAGGGTTTTGGTTAACGAGTGAGAATAGTTTGACGATCATGAAGGCGCTCGATTGGGGCAAACTTTCCTGCCTGTGCGGGAAGTGTGGGCGTAGCAACGGGAAATTCACCACAGTTCAAGAGGATGGGATTTCAATGATTAGAAATAACATTAAAAGAAATTTAAAATAAGAACTGTTTATAACATTTCTTCAATTCAGGTTTTAATTGGAAATTGTTGAAAAAATCTATTGCAATAAGTTATAATAAATAGATTAAAGTTTTGGCTATCTAAAGTGCAATAATCCGATCATAACTACATTACGCAACATCCTTAGAAGTTTAACATAATTGTAATGACCGTACATGTGCAATTTCTAGCATAGAAAATCATTAAAATAGATTAACCTAGCCATATTAGATTTATTTAATGTTGAAATTAACGCTCTACTGGCACCTAATATGAGATAATTAATTATTATCCCTTAATATTGGATTAAATGTGCCTATCCTAAATACGATTTACTCACTGAACTAAATAATTATTAGTAACTAACTCTTGGTGCAAGGGACCATGAAGAGACCCTAATGCCTTGCAATAGGCGATTTTTATTGGAGGAAACTATAATCCAATATTTCGCAATTTTCATGGTCGTGTTTCTAACTAAAAAACCTCTACACACTAGTTTGAGGCATGTGTCGGAAAATATCAGTTCATTTCCGTGAAAGCCTGCATTAATTTACGGGACATGGACTGATTTCAAATGTTCACCAATTTTTCCATATGTCTTTATAAAAACTGTGATATTACAAGACTACGCAATGTCTGAACCTAAAAACTCAGTTTGCCTAATGCAATCAGTGATATCACACTCCTTATTAGGACATCCTGATGGTGGGTAAACACCGGTCAATGTTAACAAAATAAAACGGCTTTTGCCGAAAAATTCTGTATGGTGAGACAAAACTCTTAAGTTTGCCTTAATGCTGTAAGAAAACTGGTCAAGTTTTTCCGATTTGACTTTTCTTTGAAAATATATGTTTTGTGGTTCCTACATGCGAAAAATATGTTTTAGGCGGAAAATTTGTGTGTCTGTCAGCGTATGAGTTCATGTATGTGGTTGTGGATAAAAAGTCTCAAACACGAAAAGTTGCAGGAACTTCAAACTTGATAATTTATTTACGTACCAACTTAGGATCTGACACGAAGATTTAGGTCAAAAATTTCTCGGACAAAAGTGCGACTCCATAGAGTATTTTGTTCACGTTTTTGCGATTTTCTAACGAATTTATTCAAACTTCATATTCTATCTACACATACATATACATAAAGGACGTTCAAATGTTTCCGGAAAATAAAAACACAGTGAATTGAACAAATCCCTGGCTTATTTTTTGGAATGCACTCTGCTAATACTAGTCTGATATGACTGTATCTGATATCTATGAGCTATCTAAACAGTCTGATATGACTGATAGTCTGTTATTACTTTTCATTCAAGTTTCAACAGTGCGGATATTTTCTTCAGAAACTATAGTCAACTATAGTCCTATTGCGACTGCAGCCTTTGATGTTCACCCGTCCCTTAGAAATACGATTAATCCATTTAGGTAGCCAAATTATTCATTGTTCTTTGGTTATTACCTCTGTAAACATCTTGATAGTCTTAATAATATCATGTTTGTTCCACAAAAATTTAATCAAGAATTTATTATGTGCCAGTACTTCAACTTTCCCATGGTCGTAAATGCAAGGGATATTTTAAACTAGTATAACAAATTTGCTGGCAGCATATTTTGCCTGCAGCAAAAAAATCATATAGCAATCCGCCCAAATGCAAGTCAACCGCCACGTCACATGAGACGCAACGCCCCCTACTGCAAGCTAGAGGAGATCAAGAACTGTCTATCTCAACCCGAGTTAGGGGAAATCTGCAAGGAATAGTAGCAGAAGTTTTCTACAAGCATTTCTTCAAGAAAAGTAGTCTTCAAGAAAACATCACCAGTCAGCACCAATCTACTACCTTCTCATTACTCAGCCAGTCTGTCTCTTTATATTTCTCTCGCTACCTATATTTCTTCTATTTTACTATAGAGTCCTTGTAGAGTTTGTGTGTCTTTTCATTATACAGTGTTCAGCATATCATCTAGTTTAATTCTCTAAAATGCTTCCCTCTAATTCTCCCTCCTTCTCACATCCATTATAGATGTATACGGTTATAGAATAAACGAAATTGAATAAACTTGTATTTGTGATTTCAGTTAGATATTAATCTAGACATGCTGCAGGATAGATATCCATTCTGCAGAATGGACATTTATCAGAAGTGGACATTTATTGGAATTGGTTTTAAGTATAGAGAACTTGAAAACTAATTGAACAATTTGGCTTTGTTTTCCTTTTACTAATTTCTTCTTTATTAAAATTCTTTTCTTCTTTTTGACGAGGGGTCAACCTTGGCAGAATCAATTATTTCTGATTCTCTAGGAATTTTAAGCTTTCATTTATATGAACGACAAATCAATTTAGGTTT
The DNA here is from genome assembly GCA_011037195.1 of Triatoma infestans. Taxonomy (NCBI): domain Eukaryota; kingdom Metazoa; phylum Arthropoda; class Insecta; order Hemiptera; family Reduviidae; genus Triatoma; species Triatoma infestans. The sequence goes on from JAAEAF010010571.1 coordinate 17,691, forward strand.
GAATTAGTTTAACTATTGTATGTAGAATGACGATAGTGTTTGATAAATTTTTTTATATTGTATATATATTGTTGTTTATGTTCTCTCAATTATAATGTTTTCCTCCTTTATTTTATCTTTATTAAATTTAAATTTGATTTATATATTTAAATGATATCTTTTCTGATTGATAAGAATGCTGTGTAAGTTACAACGCGATGTAGTTGTGCAGCCGCGCTTTAGTTTTTTTTGTTCTGTGCATAAAATATATTAATTAACGAGTTTCGTTATAATGTGTGTGTTAGTTATTGTAATTGAATATCCCATTTAACTATTATAAGTGTTATAAATTAAAATAACCATCTTTCAAGTAAATAATGTATATTTACAGATTTGGATAAAATTACTAAAAGATATTAAATTATATAAAATTAAAGTATAAGTTCTAAAATTAAAATTTGTTTTAATATTTTAAAATCAATTCAACAATAAATGAAATAACACAATACTTAGTATAATTTTGCTTAACTTTAAGCCTAAGTTCTATAGTCTTTCTGAAGGTAACTTTCCCCTTTAACAATGGACAACATTCTCTAAGATTTTACCACTTATCTAGTTTTTACATACTTTTTTAAATAGTTTGCCGTTTACACGCAAGTGTAAAGTTCTTTTACAAACTAGTCGTTTAGTTGCCACATTCAATCAGATATTAAAAACAAATAGTATGGATAATCGTATGGTATGGTTTAGAAAATGGGCTATTACTATTTGGCTACAAACTTATTTTCTAACAACATATATTTATCGAATATTTTATCGTATGGTTTGAGTGTATAATTTTCTTAAGGAAAATTACAATAAACTTAGGGTTACAGGAAAATTTTGACAGATATAAGTATATGTAGTAGAAGGCAACACGTAAGATTTTCCAATATGTAGTAGCCATAAATTTAGTTATAATTTATGTATAAAATCTATGTCTTGCATAGATAGGTGCCATCAATTATTGTGCCATACAAAACAAAATAATGAAGTATTGAAATTGACTGAAATGTTCCTTATACACAAGAATTTATTGATTTTCTAATTTACCTAGTTCGATTCAACGTATTTTTCTTGAGAATTTTTTAAATATTCATTTGTCTCTATTCGACTCATACATTGGTTACGATTCGCTAACCGGAAGTACGATATCAGTGAATTTCTATTCTTTTTTTCAGATTTTCTCGAAAATAGCTCCTACTATTTTCTTTAAATATCGTAATGCTAGGTACACACAAAGTCATAGCTTTTTATTTAAAAACAGTTTTACAGGAAATTTCTGTGCTGAGGAAAACCTGAGAATGACCCTTAAAAATAAGAAAATTCTCATCTTCTCGGATAACCAGGCTGGATGAAGGCTCTGTTGTCTTCAGAACCACCTAATTTTTGGTTAGGAAGGGTAGAAAATCCCTGACACAACTTTCCCGAGTCAACAAAGTTCGGCTGAAATGGGTGACAAGTGAGATTAGCGGCCAGAAAGAAACAGCCGACTAACTGGCCAGGAACGGAACGAATAATCTATTCAGTGGTTCAGAACCTGTCTTAAGGGATTACCAAAGGAACTGTGTAGGCATTTCTTAGAGACTGGCAGGAGAGAGTACGACATAATCTGGAAACTAAGTCCAGGAGCCAATAATTTTAAATGCCGTTTGTTCGCTGACTGGGCTTCGGAGCGTTTGGAAGAGGACCCCAACTTTGGTCGAAAATTCATCTTTAGCGACGAGGACATTTTTCGATGAATGGCTATGTTAACAAGCATTGCCGTATATGGGACGACGCCAACCCAAATGATGTTCATCAGGTGGTAATGCATCCACAAAAAGTTACTGTTTGGTACTGATTTTGGGCCGGCGGCTTCATTGGTCCGTACTTTTATGAAAACGACGTTGGTGAGACCATCACCGTCAACGGCGAGCGCTACAGAACGATGTTAACCGATTTCTTTTGGCCCAAATTGAACGATATGGAGATAGACGACATGTGGTCCCAGCAGGTACAGCGCTATGTGCCACACAGCGGACGGCACGATGGACATTCTGCATGAACGATTTGAGAGTATGGTTATCTCTTGCAGAGGTGACCAAGATCGTGCGATTTGAGCCCGCTAGACTTTTCTTGTGGGGTTTCTTGAAGTCGCAGGTCTATGCCAATAAGCCGCAATCGACCGATGCCATTAAAGTCAACATAACCAATGTCATCGCTGAAATTCAGCCGGACCGATGAGGCAGAGTCATTGAAATTGTACCATTCGGATCCATGCCACCGTGAGAAGCCGCGGCGGACATTTTTGGACGATGTTATATTCCTTATATAATGGTATACATGGGCTTTTAAAAGAAATTTCGTTAACACCTCACACACAGCTTGCTTTATTCCATTCCTTAGTTGCTTTATCGACCCGCCCTTAGTTACTTTCTTTATAGTAAAACATTGAAAGCAATACTAAACAAATGTTTTGATTTAGTTTGTATTAACGACTCCTCAGACGGTCAATCGACCAAAATGTAGTCGTTAGTTTATTAAGTTATGTAGAGTGTTTATTCTTTCTATTTTGTACAAAAATATTAATCAATAAAAACATTAATAATAACAATAATAATAATAATAATAATAATAATAATAATAATAATAATAATAATAATAATAATAGCAATTTGCCAGGCCATAAACTTGATAAAAGAAAAAAGATATAATAAGTCACTAATATTGGCGGACTCATTAAGCGTATTAATGGCTCTCCGGGATAAATTCTCGACAGACTCAATGGTCATACAGTTATACAATTTGCTGTTTCAACTAAGCGCACATGGTCAAAGGGTGACGTTCGCCTGGGTGCCGGGCCACATTGGTGTGTCCGGTAACGAAAAGGCAGACGAGGCAGCCAAACGAGCTGCCTCTACTTATACTGAAGTTGTCACACCTGTGCGTCCCACTGACTTACAAATTTTCATGAAAAATGTTATAAATAAAAAATGGCAAAGTCAGTGGGACAGAACAAATGAAAAATTAAAAGAAATTAAGCCATGTGTGCGAAATGCTACAGTCGAGAATTACCCGCGGCATGAATCAGTTATACTTACGAGGCTAAGGATTGGTCACACACGTGTGACACATGGGCACCTCCTTATTGGTGAAAGAAGACCGAGGTGCCCTCGATGCCGAGAAAGGCTGACGGTGGCACATGTGTTGGTAGGATGTCAGGCTCTGCGTACACAACGGGAAGAAGCAGGCCTGCCATATGACAAGCGCGCTATTTTACACGAGGGTTCTCCTTACACAAGGAGGCTATTTACTTATTTAAGATCTATAAATGTATATAATAGAATTTAGGTTAGTACTTAGATTAAGTGAATCTGGGTGAAGGAATATTGAGTACTTCACCCAATTAGGTTAGTTTATTTATTATAAAGGGGAAAGGAATATCGAGTACTTTCCCCTTGTGTGAATGCATAGTATGAATGAATCATTAGCATGAATGTATTTATTTGAGAAAATGTATTTATAAGCGTGAATGTGTTTTATTAGTCTGAATGTATTTATTGGCGAGAAAGTATTTATTAGTATGAATGTTTTTCTTTTAGTAGTATGAAAGTATTTATTGGCGAGAATGTATTTTTTAGCGTGAATGGTATTTTTAGTAGTCTGAAAGTATTTATTGGCGAGAGTGCTGGCATGAATGTTTAGAGTAGGTTTTCTTTTATCAGGGGTTGAAAGAAAATTTATAAAAGTATTTCAACCCCATAGCTTTAAGTTAGACTTAATTTTGATCATTTTAAGATGTGCAGGAACATTAGTTTAAAGTACTGCACATCCATGTTGTACAGTAAATAGCCTCTTCCACGATATTATTGTATTATAATTAATTATTAATTAAAGATAGCAATTTATTTTGTAAATAATAATCTTAATAAACACCTTAATTATATATAGCTTAATGAATAAATAGTACTTTTTGTTACATTAGAGTCGACCCAGTTATTAATAAAATTGATTAAAAGTTATTAATAAAATAAGGGATGGCACAAACAATAAACCCACACTCCTCCTCGTCGACTAGATCGATGATATAAGAGGGGATGTGTGGGTAGATCCTCGAATACCTGTGGCTCCACCCTGCCTTGCTGAGCAAGGTGTTGTGTGTGGAAGCCACACAGGTTAACCTGTGCCATCCCAGCTCGAGTGGCCATAGAACGAGAAAGCATAAACGAGTGGAGGCGCTAATGACCATGGCAGTCGATGCGCCAAAAAAAAAAAAAAATAAAAAAAAATAAATAATACAAAAAAAAAAATTAAATATGAAGAAACTCCATTAACCGAAAGTGCGATTTATTGAACAGATACTTAAATTTTTTTTGGAAAATATATGAAATGATTTCAATTTTTTCATTTTTATGATTTTCTTTCAATTTGGAATATTAACTGCACTAATCTTCCGGTATTACTGAACAATGTCTGAGTTAGGCTTAATTTAAAGTGGGCGCTGTTATTCAGATAAAAAAACTCCAGGTAAAAAAGATTCAGATACTGAGAAGGTCGTATGAAAGTTATAACACCAAACTTGTGTAAATATGCCATTTTACAGTTAAACTTAAACTTAATTTTTTTTTTTTTTAATGTGATTAAATCGGCTTTTTTTTTCATTTAAATTAAAACTTTTTCAATCACATTAAATCTTTTTCCAATAGATTAACACAATAAATGTTTAATTTAGTTGGAAAGTTTTATTTGCAATAGTAATTATTTTGAGTGACAAAAAGGTTTAATTTGGTTGAAAGATCGTTTAATATTGGACAGAAAAATAATTTTTATATTTTTTTGCTACAAATAAAACTTAAAAAAAAAAAAAAAAATAAACGAATAGAACAAGGGTGATACAAAGGGAGAGGGATGTGCTGGTTGAAATGATAAAATGGAGATCAAGATAACTAAACATTGGACAGGTAAAGTAAGTAGATCCCATTGTGAGATCGCTGTCCCACCTATGCTTTATGTGCTCATCAGCGGGACAGATGGGCAGAGATGACAAAAAAAAAAACCTGGTGGATATTGATAGTACTTCCAGAGTATATTTCTCATGTTCCTTGGAAAGGGAGGACAAAAAAAAAAGGGTCACTCGATTTTTCCGCTAGCATTGTTGAGACCAAGGGACGATGAGGACAGTGTGGTGAGATGACGAAGTATGGGTATCCCACAAGGGGGCAATAGTAGTACGGTGTAAGCCCGGTGGAGATCCTGTTGTTCTGCGATGGAGAGGTGAACTGTTCCCTCTTCAACAAACCAGTCCTCCAGCATAGAGGAGAGACACCGTACCTGTGATCAATTGTGTGCTCTCTACTGTGAGGGGAAATGGTGGCCGGCCAAACTCTACACCTAACCCATATCCACATAGAACCCAACCAAACGTTCAACCCAAATACATTCACTCACGCAGAAATACTAACTAAAAACACACACACACACACACACACACACATAGAAATACCTTTCCTATTTCAAAATTCCTTTGTCATAACACATTTGCTTTAATATTTTTTTTTTTTTTGCCACTATAACTGTTGAAATAGCCCACTATAGCTACTGTCATTGTTAGAGAATATATTGCTTTTAAATCATTTCTTATAAAGGGTAACATAATCTGAAATTTACAACTTTCTATAAGCTTTCTATAATTTGTGAAATTTGTGGTTTTTGATCTGCCGTACTGACTGTGTAAAAGTTAAAATGGTATTCAACGTCTGCAACTCGCCAAAATATTTGCAGTACTGAGTGAAAGCCTAAGGCTTTCTTATGAGTTCACATTATAAATATATCAAATCAATGCAGTTTTTATATTCATATAACAACCAGGTATATCCATATAATCAAAACAATGCAGGTTTTTGTTGTGGTGGTTCGTTCCGTGGAGCTGGAAAGCATCAGAGACATTTTCCGTGATAGTGTGCTTCATTTTGTGGTCATCGACCGGTTTCGGGCGTCGCCCATGTTCAGGATGCGTTTGTCAGACAGTGAGATAACGCAAACTTGCACAGAACAAATTCAGTTTGCACACTCCCTCAGTGTTGTGTAAAATTCAGTTTACACAGAAACACACAGAATGTAAACTGAATTTGCTCTGTGCAAGTCTGTGTTATCACACTGTCTGACAAAGGCATCAGTGTTGATGACCACAAAATGAAACAGGCTATCACGGAAAATGTCTCTGAAACCAGGTTTTTACTTTCTCCTACTCCTTGGTAAAAAAAAAATATTGCGATCGTTTTGAGGCCCCACGAATGTTTTAAGCGGTTGACCGATTTTTATCAAAATCATATTGGTGTGTGTCCACTGGATTGAACGTAAATGAAATACCAAGTTTCAGTTGACTGGGATTTTCTATTTTTAAATTATCAGCTTAACAAACACAAGTCTGTTTTCTAAAAACCACTTTTTTTGAACTCTAGGTACCTCAAGACTTGTATTTCCGGTGAAAACTCGATAACGAATTTATGTAATAAGAGAAGGCTATAAAAGGATCTGAGATTGTTGAAGTGAAAATAAAAATTCATATAATTTGCTTTATTAGAAGTTCCTAAAATTTTAGATACACTTATCGAGAAAGAGTTCCAAAGTATAGGTACTGTCCCCCAATAATGAAGGCTCTTTGATAGGCAGTAGTGGGAAGTACCGGGATAACTAAATTCAGTCATATCAGATCTGGTCAGTCGCTTTTTTACTTTTTTTCTTCTTAATATCAGACTTAAAAACAAGAGAGGCAAGGTATGAGCAGACATCAGATTTGAGAAAAGAGATACAACATCTCATACCTAAAAAAGTAATTTCTCCTATTTTCACAATATTTAACTAACGAAGAAATAGAAGATGGAGGAGTTATGTATTCATCACTACTGAGCTTAAAAATAAATCTAGTCAATAGTTGAGAGCTCTCTAATGAGTTTAGCATTCAATTCATCAATGAGATCATTATAAACCAAACAGCAGTAATCTAGATGAGGAAACACAAATGCTGCAATGAGCAGATGAAAAAAGAATATGAGAGAGCCACTGTTCTTTCCTTTGGAAAAATGTCCATTTGTATTTGAAAGCATTAAATTTATGTTCATTTAAAAGTAGTTATCAGAAAAGCAAATTACAAAAAATTACATTGGTAGTTACTAAATTTTTTAAATATTTATTAATTATTAATCAAGTAAAATGAGATTGGAAATAGTAAAATAGCGTTAAAATGTATTGTAAATTGTTGATAGAATCACAGTATATATATAACATATATGTAACATTATCTCCTGCTATAGTTGGTGGTGCTACGTGTAGGAGTTCATTACTTGATGTAGCATAGAAGCTGAGTGTTTGGGAATGGTAATTTGTTACCGCTATATATATTGTCCTCCTGATAGTTACATCAAAACCAGTACATCCATGTTTGAATATTATCTCTATTACACAAATAAACTATACATATATATATATATATTCCAACTTATAGTTAATGTATATAAATTACTAATAACAAAATCACATTAATTTTCTTCATTTATTATAAAGGTATATTTGAATTGGAAATTATTGTTCCAAGATAAATATAATGCATGATTTGTTTAAATTGCTCTTATAATTTTTACTTTATCTCTAATTGCTGTGAAGTAATAGTGCGAAATTTTCCATATCCAGTTTTCACCGCTATACACGCTTTGATATGGTCCCCTGAGTTCGAAAAAGTGATTGCTTGTCTGTTGTTAACATTGTCTAAATTTATTATTAGACGGTCATCAAACTTTTGGTCTGTCTGTAAACATCTTAGTTTATTTGGGAGCTATGTTTGTCGGTATCTAAGCATATTGACTGTATTTATAATATTTTGTCTTATTTAAATATATGTTTGTCTGTCTTTCGCATGCATATATGTATTTGTATGTATATGTCATTCTTGTCCTTCTGCCCATTATGTATGTATAGATGAATACGCTGTCTGTAAGTATAGTGTTATATATGTGATGTGTATATGTGTGTGACACTGCCTGAATGTATGTTTGTAGGTAGATAATATGTATGATTACATATCTACCTACATTAACTATAGTCACGTCTGTTTGGCTGATCGGATACCTGTCAATCTGTGCGTATGTGTGTTTGCTTGATTATTTTCCTGTACAGGCTGTAAATGTATGGTTTCAATGCTGCCTACAGAATTTAGTATGTTCGGCGGTCACTCTTTAGTTATGTTTACAATATTTAGTTAATATACAATATATAGCCAATACAGCTTACTGCCCGGTAATTCAGTATCTTAAAAATGAACATAATGTGCTACCCTGAATTACGTATATTTATATGTAATTAGGTGTTTTGTGAAAATTCACCGTTTGAAAAAAATTCTTCATTTCAGAATTAGCATGGTAGGCAAGATTAGATGATGAATGTTGAAAATGTTAGACATAAGCACTGACTCTAAACACTCCTGATTTAGGGAGAGTTGAGATAATGAGGGTAGAGTGACCGAGAGAAGCGTGAATGATGTTGATAGCGTGATGAGTGTAATGGTGTGGGTTTGGATGGTGTGAGTTGCTTGAAGAATGATGTGGCTGGTTAGAACTGTTGCATGTTCTAACGGTGGTGAGCTAATATGGCTAGTTTGGTGAACTTTTCAAGTTTGAATTAGAGACTGATGATTACGCTTTCTCTCTTACTCTCTTGCCGCTAGAGACAGCTTCTAGGTGTGAAATTGGCTGTTAAAGTTGAAGCCCATTAGTCAACACATTACAGTGTTTAATGTATAGTTGACATGCGCAGTTGAGGCTCAGTGGTGGCGCCTTGATGCAGTTGCTAATAAAACTATTGATTCTAGCTTTCACGTGGCTAATTTGCTGGCGATTGATTCCATTATAACTTTAATAATTGCAGTAAGAGAAAGTTGTGTAAGATTTCACATTTGTATTTTTTTTTTTTTTTAGAATAAACTGTAATTGTAGTTAACTTTTTATGTCACGTTAAGAATCCGTAATAGCTAAATATCATGCAAAGACAATTGTGAACAAAAATTTAATAGAAATCATAAACAATTAGTTGATATTTAATTAAATAAACAGATCAATTAGTTTATTGATATTTAAAAGGGTACTGGTGTTTAATTTTGTTGTATCCGACATATGTATTTAGAGAGAGAGCCACATTTAGTTTTGGGATGAACACGGTATAAATCACTGTAATACTGTTTGGTTGTAGAAGAGTTACGCTCTGCTTAGTACATGGTTAGGCTATATCTCTGCCCAGGGGTGGTTGGATCTGTAGGGTGTGATGCGGAGTGATATAGACCTTGAGGGAGGCAGTGTGTCTGTATGTGTATTAAGGTGAAGGGATGGTAGAATACTGATTTATCGTTCAGTGAATATCAATCTGCTAGTTCACTCAAATCAACACGTCACACTATTCTCTCTTTCCATCCCCCCCCGGCAACCAATGAACAAGCGCTCACGCAAACTCCCTTCTCCCTAACCTCACACAAGCACATATATACACACTGACACACTCACCGACTAGCCAAAAGTTTTACCATTATTATCTATTGTTACTCAATTGAAAACATTAATGTCAAGGTTCTATAGTAGGCTACAATTTTCTTTACTCATTCGTTTTTTTTTTTTTCTTTGTCGTTTATTTTTAATTTATTTACAACAGATATATAATCAATCGATAATTTATATAGTAAAATATGGAAGGTGTAGAAAAAAATTAAGAAGAAATCGAACGGAGATGATAGAGTTTGTATATATTCTTTTTTCTCACCCTTGCACTCACTGAGACCTCGCATTTGTAAAATTATTATTGTCAGAAATGTCATTGCCACAATTGACATCTTCGTTTTATTTTATTTTATTTTTTTTTAGCGAGATCTATGTTTTATTGATGAAATTGGAAAACCTTGTAAGTGTATTTGTAGATTATATTTTAGTATAATATATATATATAAAACCTGATCTGAAATAATCACATGGCTTTCTCTTATTTCAATTCCCACCATCTCCCTGAAATGGAATGCAGAATCAAGATGGAATGTTTACTTTCTGTTATCGCTATAAGAGGAAATATTGCGATCCTGTTTTGTGCTTTCGATCATAGCTGGAGAGGTTCGTTTTACAAGAAGGGAGGATCACGGCGCCAATCAGGTTGGTGTTCAAGATCTAATCCGCGCAGAAGTCCCTAAGGCTTGGCCAGGGAAGGGCAAGTTGAGATATACGCTCGCCCAGCGCAAAAGGCCAACTCTTTATCCACCCCGCTACCAGAAGTCAGAGATGGCTCTGGTGACCCGCGCACACTCAGCAAATGCACTTCCAGCCGGATGGCACCGGGTTTATATTTATATCACGAGTCTCCTCCAATTGCAAGCAACGGGATGGAATTTGGCACCCGTAATTCAGTGTTTCGTATCTACGGAGGTAAAACGTGATTATCGCACGCACGATAGACTAGTTTTACATCTACTACTTTTACTTTTGACCCGTTGCTTGAGTGACCAAGGCATGTTCTCTCAAGAACTGATGTGTAACCACATTACGGGAAAGAAAAGGGATAGGACAGGGAAGATATGGTCTCGGCTCAGGGCCTCAGCCTCGGTACGGGATACCCATGACCAGTTACTAGCGAAACCACAAGGAGATGTGCAATAGCTTTGACCTACAGAGGGTAGGGGATAAACTTTCCTTTAATGAATGGTTTAATAAGCGTGATAACACTATCCTGAAGAATCCTATTGCAATTTGGACGTTATATCGGCTTCTAACATAGTTGTCGCGGTCTCAACACGCAGTCCTAGACGATAGCAAGGCAATAACTGCAGAAGCCTGAAAGATCATAATATGTTATTGTATTTCAAAAACAGATTTTAGTATGAAGAAGTTGACAAATGCTATAAGTGAAAGTTCGTGAGTTATTCATATCAGAATATTTCAATGTTCTCTTGTTAAATAAAGAAATTCGCAGTTGCAAATTAATAACAATTAATTAAATAATTGAGTCTTAATTAATTAGGTCACACAAAAATTGAAATAAATAACAAATTAATATTCATATGTGTTTCTAGAGTTTGTTTATGAAATAAATTAACAAATATTAAGTAAAGAATAAAATATGTTTCTTTTTGTTTTAAAATATGTTAGCAAGGGTAAAATGTTTTGGAGAGCATAGAGACACTCTCTCTCTTTTCCTACATAGGGGAATTGTAAAATGTTGTCCTGTCTGGAGTTGGGTGCCTCTATCCTCCTGGGTTACACTTCCTCCTGAGTGACAGTACAGCTTTAACTCGCATTAACAGGCTTGTTTGAACAAACAGCTGCTGCCCCATAACTCCACCTCTAAACGCACCGCCCCTCTCCTACCACCACTCCGTCCGGTACACGAATCAAGTTGTAAGCAACAGTCCTTTGCTCAAATTTATTACACTTTAACTCTTTGCCTAAATATATTACTCTACACAATTATACAGAATTCACTAATTATAATATTGTATTTAAACTTTTATAAATGCAATAAAAATTTGTTAAATTATACAAACTTTTTGCTTTATAAAATTAATTTAACAAAATGCCTTTTTTTTTGAGCTTTTACTGTCACTTACTGCTGTAAGTGGCAGTATTGCGATCGTGTCAAATTTATAAATAAAGTAATGTAAAACCTATTTTTTAGGTGGGCTTAAAGTCCCCAACTACCGTTCAGATGTCGAGACGAATGGCGAAAATACTTATTCATATAAATAAATCAAATAAACTCCAAGGCCAAGACCGAGAATCGAATCCACAGTTACAATACAGCTCAGCTTTACTGAATAGAATTTTCAGTTTTTTCGCGACTTTTCTCAAAGGTGACTTCTATGACTCTCTTTAAACTAATTATATAGATTAATGCCTATCATTTTCATGTTTTTCCAGGTAAATTGTATTTTTTGGGGGGTGTTTTTTGGGGGGGGGGACAGCACCGTTAAACACAATACAATGAATGGTTCTACCATCTAGATTAAATTGGACCTGATGGGGAGGGACTCCAACCCAGACGCCTCAGCCAGGTTATTAAGGGTTATTGTGCCAACCCCTTATGTCTAGTAGAGGAAACCTCCCTCTATTTGAGGTCAAGAGCCTTCTCCACTGGTCTTTCTTGCACTACAATATCCTCCGGTCTCAACGTGCCAAAGATCTCGCACCGCTGTCTGCAGTCGATCAGCAGGTGAGAGACCATCTCCTCCTCTTCCAGACACAGTCGGCACAAGGGCACCGAGATAATTAACCTCACCTTATGCAGATGTTTTTTTGAACCTCAGACTAATCTGATTCCTGCTTAGACCTAGGTTTTTTTCTGGTTCTTCTCTTGCACAGCCCTGGCATGTGTCTTGCTAAAGTTTTGCCCTAGTGGTTAGCCTCCAGTAACAACTGTGTTCCTTCTGAGTCCTTTTCCTCAGAGACACCCTTACCGTCCTTTTGGCAATTAATTTAAATAAAAGCTTTGCTAGAACTCCCAGATTTAAAGAAAAGCGGTTAAACGGAAGTATGACATTACAGAATAGGTTTTTTTTTTAATTTTGGATTTTTATCGAGAACCACTCCAACTGATTTTTCTTTAAAACATGCTACACACACTGACAAGTGTACAGAATAATGCTTGTGCAATTACACTAATAAACACCACACACCATGAAATCTCCATCACCAAACATTTTCCAATCGCCTACATTCACTACAACCCGGAGATACAAAATTCATCACACAAACACACCATAAATTCCATTCAACAACTTTCGCCCAAGAAAAAATACAATTACAAGCCTTTCAACAACAATTACGCCAGAAACTCACTCATCTCTCTTCACAACAAGCAGACAAAATAGTTGAAACATTCACACGTGATAAAGACTACAAAACAAAATTTACATACATAACATACCACATAGACACGCAAAATCATTCGCCTGAACACAGTAGACCTTACAGACTATCTCACTCAGAAGCTCCCATACTAAAAGCTCTCATACAAGATAATCTGGATAGAGGAATAATTGAACCGAGTACTAGTAACTGGGCTTATCCGGTAATTCTGGTTAAGAAGAAATCTGCGGATCAGATAAAAGTCGATCCAAACGACATAACCCAGTTACGCAAACAGTACAGGTACGTGGTTGATCTGCGTAAATTAAAGCAATCACCACATCTGAAATTTATCCTCTTCCAGACATTCAATACATTTTACACGACACAACATACTTCACAACACTCGACATATCAAACGCATTTCATTCCATTAGACTTGACAAATCATCACAAGACAAAACTACATTCATCACACAATTCGGTACA
>JAAEAF010010572.1:0-14232 GCA_011037195.1 Triatoma infestans
AGGGATACTCATAGAGGAGGGGCGTGGAGTTATGATTCCCTTAAAAAAATGCTATTTCAGTGTATTACACAAATTCTATCATCAAGGTAATATTAATTTAGAATTATTAAATATGTAGTCGAAATTCCTAGTTCAAAGATGATAATCGGATGACCGGATGTGCGTTTTTTACTGAAACGTATTTTTCAGTTTTCTTGTTATTTTTCTCTAAAATGGCTCCAAAAGATTTTCTAGATAAAAGAACTACAACATTTATTTTTAAATATTTCTCCCGGGCAAACTCATTTGAGAAAAGGGGGATTGGGTTTATGTTTCCTCTAAAGTGCTATCATAGTTGTTTATACAAATTCTACCATATAAACAAAATTAATTAGAAATAGATTGTTAATATTCTGAGTTTCAAGAGAAAAAACATCAGTAAACCGGAATCGTGTTTTTATTTACTAAACAATTTTTTTCAGTTTCCAGGATTTTCTCTATAAAAAAAAAAATCGATGAATTTCATTAAATTTGGTATACTAATTATAAAATTTGTCAATTACAAATTTTGTAATTTGCGGTAAGAGAAAGATGTGTGAATGTTTCACACCAGATTTTTTTGTTTTTATAAAGTAATGCCGATTTTTTTCGACGGGCTTAACGTCCAACTACCAAATTAGGTGTTGTGGACGGGGGCGGAAGTAACTACTTTACTATTAACATTTTTTAAACAAATATAAAATTTAGTTATACGCTGGACTCGAACTGGTATCCTCCCACTTACAAGTCCATGCTCATAACCACTACACCAACCTGTGCCATTACCTGTGTAATGATAGTATCAGCAGTAAGAAGGATAGTCATGTTTGTGTGTGTGCGTTTTACACAAGATTTTTATTTATTTACTGTATTTACCACTTATAAGCTTCATTGAATGGTTGTTAAAGTGTAAGGCTGTAGGCCAGAATCTACTTACTGTAATACATTGGATACAATTGTTCAGGCAATGTAGGCGTTATAAAGGTTGTTCAGGGTGAGAGTTCACATGGCCAATTACAATTGCAACTCAACAAGCAAAACACTTTTTTTCTCTTTTATCTTCACAATTTATTGTGCTAATGATTAGAATATATTTTGATTTCAGTAAATCAAAAGCAACAATTAAAATCAAAATATCCCTTCATGTCTAGTGAAATAAAATAAACCTTATCTTTATTTTCTCTTACTCGTACTAAGCAGGGAGGAGTATTTGCGATCGTGCCCCAGATTTTCCAAAAATCAAGTTACAGGAAGCTGAAATTTGGTGTTCTCTTTAGGTACTACCATCGCATTAAAACATGATGCGCACAAAATTCATCAACCAAAAGTGCAACTTTACTGATTTTTACTTTCACTTACTCCTAGTAACAGGAAGTATTGTAATCGTGTCAAATTTTCTATATCGAGTTTTCACCGGAAATATCCGTTTTGAGGTCCCCTGAGGCCAAAAAAGTGGTTTTTTAAGCAAATGGTCTGTGTGTGTGTGTGTGTACGTATGTGAACAGCATAGCTCAAAAATGAAAAACCCTAGAAAGTTGAAACTTGATATTCTGTATAGGTATCACCATGGGATCAGATAGTACGTTATCTGTCAACATTCCTCAACCGGAAGTACCACTTTAACAAGGTCGGGTTTTTTTTTTTTTTTTTTTACCTTTTGCGATTTGTGCTCAAATGGCTCCAACGATTTTTCTTTAACTTGGTGGTATCAACTACATATACAAAGAGCTACAACTGTTATTATAACATTTCTCCGGGAAAATTCATTTAAGGGCACTTCCTGGGGATGGGTGGGGTTAGGTTTCCATCTAAAGTGCTATTTCAGTTTATTAGACAATTCTGCCTTCTTAATAATATTAATTAGAATTATTAATTATGTTGTTGAAATTCCGAGTTTGAAAAAAAAAAATCGGATAACCGGAAGTACGTTTATTTCAACACTTTACTAAATGATTTTTTCACTTTTTCGCGATTTTTCAAAAATGGTTCTGACGATTTTCTTGAAACTTCATATATAAACTAAACATTCAAAGATCTACCTCTTTATTTAAAAACATTTCTTTAAAGAAAAAATTCATTTTAGGGCAATTTTAGGGGAGGGGGGGGGTTACAGCGTTTTCTAAATTGCTATCATAGTTGATTATACAACTTTTCATCCAAACCAAAATTAATTAGAATAATAGATGGTCAAAATTCCAAGTTTTAAGAAAATTAGTAAAAGGAGTGCGCCTTTTTCAGTTCTCGACGAGTTTACGTTGTAGTCATTTCGAGTACAAAAGTTGTAGCTCATTGTATGTGTAGTTGATTATACCAAGTTTAACAGAAAATAAGTTTTGGAGCGATTTTGAGAAAATTGCACAAAAAAGTAAAAAACAAAAAAAAACAAAAAACTAGTACAAGTGGTTACTTCCGGATTAGGAATTTTCGACAGATGACCCACTGTCGGATCCCATGGGGATAAGAAACGGAATATCAAGTTTGAACTTTTTACGATTTTTCGTTTTTGAGCTATGCTGTTCACATACAGGCACACACACAGACCATTTGCTAAAAACCCCTTTTTTTTGGACTCAGGGGACCTCAAAACGGATATTTCCGGTGAAAACTCGATATCGAAAATTTAACACAATTACAATACTTCCTCTTATTGGGAGTAAGAGAAAGTAAAAAAACTATTCAATAAATTGGTACTTGCAGGTTAATGGTCTTGTCAGGTGGTGGGAGTACCTACCTTCCTGCAATTCTCCTCAGCCGAAGAGAATGTAAAAAATTTTTTGTGGACAATCATCAGTTTCATTTTGTTTTGCGCCAGTTAGTTTAGTCAAATAATCCCATTAAATAATGTGTGTGAAAGTATAAAATATTTCAAAAATGAAAAATTGTAGTTAGGGTAAACTTGGTACTATCACGGTATTCAATACAAAGTTTCCGAAGAAAATACTTCAAACGGGGAAGTGCCACTTTAATGAATGTTTATTTTCAATTATTCAATTCTACAAATATTTTCCTGAAATTTGGCATCTTACACAAGCTTATCACTTTTATTTGTAGTGCGGTGAATTGGTTCGCGTCCGAAATTGTTCTCACGTCGCCTCTGTTATCCAACATAACGAACAACAACTATTGCCAGTGCTATCTTTTCATACTGGGCCACGCGAGGTAGAATGGCTGAATAGCTGAAGTCATGGCGTAGGAAAAAAATCATTAGAGACATTTTCCGTGGTAGTCCTGCCTGCTTCATTTTGTGGTCATCGACCGGTTTCGGACGTTCGCCCATCTTCAGGATGCGTTTGTCAGACAGTGTGATAACACAGACTTGCACAAAGCAAATTCAGTTTTTACTCTGATTGGTCTTTTTAATTGTATTTTAAAACTTCATTTTTTTAAAAAAAACTTTAATTATAAAGACCAGTCAGTGTATAAACTGAATTTGCTTTGTGCAAGTCTGTGTTATCATAATGTCTGAAAAACGCATCCTGAAGATGGGCGAACGTCCGAAACCGGTCGATGACCACAAAATGAAGCAGGCAGGACTACCACGGAAAATGTCTCTAATGATTTTTTTCCTACGCCATGACTTCAGCTATTCAGCCATTCTACCTCGCGTGGCCCAGTATGAAAAGATAACACTGGCAATAGTTGTTGTTCGTTATGTTGGATAACAGAGGCGACGTGAGAACAATTTCGGACGCGAACCAATTCATCGCACTACAAATAAAAGTGATAAGCTTGTGTAAGATGCCAAATTTCAAGAAAATATTTGTAGAATTGAATAATTGAAAATAAACATTCATTAAAGTGGCACTTCCCCGTTTGAAGTATTTTCTTCGGAAACTTTCGGTCAACGCCCGAAACCGGTCGATGACCACAAAATGAAGCAGGCTACCATGGAAAATTTCACTGATGCTTTCCAGCTCTGACTCTTTCCAGTATGACAAAAAAAATCATTATTTGTAATACTGTTTGGAAAATTGATTTTTTTTATTTTTGAGTTTTTTATTTTTTTGAGGGAGCTGTCCTCCTCAAGTACGACTTCAGTGCAATTTTGGAGAAAATAGGTTAACCGGAAGTGGGTTTGATAGAATAAGTTTCTCAACGGCTCGAATAGTTTTTCTTTAAACTTTAAATGGATGCTACGAAGATCTGAAACTGTTATCACTAAAAAAAAAAAACTATCGTATTCGATTTAAAAAAAAAAATATTTAATGAGTTATTAAACAAATGAAATACAAAAAAAAAAAAATAAAGTAATTACTTACATTTTAAGTTGTTATTAATTAATGCTGTAGGCCTGTTATCAATAATTCTACGTGAGGTGTAGGAAGCAGCTGAAGTAGCTAGCCATGCCGCCATGATTGCTTGGCATAGTAGGGCTGTCAATGCCCAATTTGTTAAAAATACTGGCCATTTTAGGTAATATGTAAAATTTTCTCTAGATTTTCCATATTCTACTAAAGATAGAAGAAATATCAAAGCCACTATTAGGAGATGTGCCCATCTGTAAGCCACATACGCCTTGCTAACCCCACTAGTTCGCTTTTCCCACTAGACAAATAAATAAAAAATTATTAATACATTCACAAACAAAAAATAAAAATAAAGAACATTGCATATAAAATATAAGACATGAATAAAAAAAAATATAAAAATGTCGGTTTTCAATTTATATGATATTTTGAGCCATCTGGACTGCATGTGTTTCACATGAGCATTCAACAGTGAACTCACAATGCTTAGCTAGAGCATCCTATCGAATTTGCTTGCACATTACGTTCTCTCGATACTCCACCAATCCCACTTACTTTACTTTTACTGCTCCTATAATGCGGTAGTATCAAATTTTTCTAAATTCATTATTCACCGGAAATACATGTTCGAGGTCCCCTAACTAACGACATAAATCTGGTGTTAAGTATTCATTCACACGATGTTATTCTACAGCAATAATACAATTGACAAATTTTGTTTCAAGTTGAAATTTTTGTCTTTAGATAATACTCATTATATTATTATTATTACATCGGCTCAACAGTCCTAGCGAGCGGACCCAGGCTTCATCCACAAGTTTGTGCCACCTATCTCTATCTTTGGCTTTTGCCCTCCATCTTCGGATTCCCAACATTGATAGGTCATCCTGGACGTTATCTATCCACCGCAAGCGCGATCTTCCTCTTTGTCGAGCACCTCCTGGTCATCTATAAAGGAGTTTTTTTTGGCAGTCTACTATCTTCGTCCATTCTTTCTATATGACCTATCCATCGGTGTCGAAACTTTCTTACAAGAGTGACGATATCTAGCTCTTTAAACAGCTGGTATAAGCTCGTCATTCTTTCTTGCACGCCACTGTCCGTTTTCAATTTTTGGGCCAAATATTTTCCTTAAAAACCTTTCTCTCCTATATTCCAAGCAATTTAGCACTTTCTTTTAACAATACTCGCTAGCATATGTCACTACTGGCCTTATTACTATCTTGTATAGCGTTATCTTGGCGTCACATGATAGATATCTAAAACTCATAAACTTTTGCCAGCGCAAAGAGACATCTATTGCCGGCTGCAAGTCTGGCTTTAATTTTTAGGTTCGATTGCATTTGTGCTATTCACGATTGCTCCTAGATATTTAAAACTGTTGCCAGTAGGAAAGTCTTTTCCATTCATATATATACCACACCACTGCTGGCTACTTGGTTCCTGGATGATTGCATATACAAGGATTTCTCAATATTAACTTGTAAACCAAGTCTCCTTGTTCTTCTTTCAAATTCTTCCAGGGTCTCTTCTAACGCAGCTTTGGTACGTCCGGAAATGAGGATATCATCTGCGTAAGCGAGATGCTGGGTCAGTCTGGTATAAATTGTACCATAGTTAATACTCATGCAAGTTAATATTATAAGTGATCACATTGTAGTCCAGAAGACAGCGCCAACAATATTGAACAAATGCTAACGTCATAGGCCAAATGCTAACCTCAGAAACCCCCTAAAAATCAATTATTCTAGAACAATGTTTCAAACAAAAATGCTAAGTTTTCATTGCACACAGCATTCCAGGTCGCTGTAGTCGTTGTAAATCGTTGTAGTCGTTTTCGAGAAAGCTCAAAAAAAAAAAAACAACTTAAAAATAAATTCTCTAAAGTAGCAGCTCTGGTGAACCGATTTACTTTCGAATAGGGAATTCTAGCAGTGTCTAATGTAACTTAATATTATATTGCTGGTAGAACTAGCCGACCAACTGGCCAGGAATGGCGCTAATACTCCTTTCTGTGGGCCAGAACCTGGGAATAGCCAAAAGTATGGCGAGGGCGTCTCTGAGAGAATGGACTTGGAGAGAACATAATCGTCACTGGAGGCTAAGTACTGGAGCAAAGCACGGCTAAATAGTCATGCCAGAGCTGTGTAGAAGAAGAACCAGAGAGAGACCCTGGGTTTAAGCAGATATCAGATTTGTTTGATAACGGGCCTGTTCACAGGGCACGGCAGGTTCAAGAAACATCTGCACAAGGTGGGACTGGTTGATTCGGTGCCCTTGTGTAGACTGTGTCAGGAGGAGTAGGAGACGGCCTCTCACCTGTTATTTGATTGCGTTGCGATCGGCAGATTGCAGTACGAGATCTTCGGCACGTTGAGACCGGAGGAAATCGTATTCCAAGAAGGAGTGGTGGGGAAGGTTCTGGACCTCATGAAGAGGGAGGCTTACTCTACTAGGTATTGAGGGATTGGCACAATAAGCTTCAACTGGTAGACTGCAGTGCCTGGGTTTGAGACCCCCCCCCCCCGGTCTTTTCTAATTCTAATCTGATAAAACATATATTGTACTAAAGTGGTTAGATTGTTATAGGAAATTATCGCACTGCGACCTGAAAGACTGTTGTGCACCCTCGGAGCCTTCTCATGAACTGCCGGCCTCCGAGCAGTGTTCTCTAGTAACAAACAATACTGCCCATCACCGGACAGTGAGCTGTAGATGCCCCTAAAAAGAAAAAAATCTAAGGGCAGCACACTGGATTCGAACCTGGGACCTCCGCGTTGCTAATCCAGCACACGTTAATCCACCTTGTAATAGTACCGCAAAGATAATGCAACCACAGCAGAGAGAGAGAGGCCCCTCTCTGGTTAACAGAGACTACTCTCTGACTAGGCAAGGCTAGAGTTGGGAGAACCTGTGTATATAAGCCAATGGGAATCTACCTAAAGGATCTATAATGTACAACAACTGTATACCAGTCGTCGCATCGTGTTATATCTCTATTCTCACCATTCATTCTATCATTTTCATTATAAAGTCCAGGTGCAATTAGTGTAAACTTAGCTACATTATATTAGTGTCAATATATCTCGTTCATTTAATCAAACCTAATTTCTCTCCTCAAAAACCCCATTATAACCTTCTTCCTTGGCTTACGCCAATTAACTAGGGACGGAGACCCTAGTTTGTATACTGTGTGTTGTCCTTGTCTGTAAAGGGTAGAATGTATGTACTTTAAGTGTATTGTGTACTGTTCTGTGCGAAATGCATGGAGTACTGAGCTGTGATAACCCGTGGGGTCGCTACTCCCCAAGTAACTGCATGCAACAGATATCCCGCATCTATTCCCCTGCCTTTAACTTGTCCATCCCAGCTGGTAAGGTGGCTACCAACTTTGACGGTGAGATTAGGGCCGTTAGGGCAGCGCTAAATGAGATTAGGACACTCTCAGAAATGAAGGTTGTACTCTTTGTTGACTCCCAGTCGGCCAATTAAAGCTGTTTTAAGTTCCAGCAATACGGACTCTTTGGATATACTGGACTGCAGGGAAGCAATTCTGGATCTTAAGGATTTGGGCAAACTGTTGGCTTTCCAGTGGATTCCAGCACGTTGTGGAATCCATAGGAAATGAAGAAGCAGATAAATTGGAAAAAACTGGATGCCGGATTACCACAACCAGGTGTTTCTCTGAGTTATAGTTCTATGAAGCCTATTGTCCGGATAAACATTGAGAGTCGTGCGAATGAGGAACAGTATGAACAGGCTGAGGGAAAGTTGTGAAAGCATCTAAGTGACCCCCAGGAAATGTGTTCCACACACACCCTCCAACGTAAGGATGCCGTGGCATGTTTCAGACACACAACTGGCCACGATTATCTGATGAAGCCACTGTCCAGAATAGGGGTGGCCAGTTCACCAATGTGCTGCCTCTGCTATGGAGAACACATGACGGGCCTTCAACTTGATGTGTGTCCTGCTCTAGAGGACATTAGAAATTCTTTTACAGAAGAAGACAGTAGATGGCAGAGGCTATCTAAAACTCTACTGGGCAGCAAGAAGCCGAATGGCAGCTTTGGAGGCATTGTAAAAAAAACAACAAAAAAAAAACAGATACCCCTTGCGAGCCCATGGGACCTTACAATAGGGTTTTGGTCAAGATATCTCAACCGGAAGTACTACTTTACTGCGTGGATGTATTTTTTAGTTCCTCCAAAGTGCTATTTTAGTTTATTATATAATTCAATCATCTAAATCCCTTACTTGCGATGGAAGTATTCTTTTTTCTTACACTTTCACTCTGAAATTATTGAAAAACATTTGACTGAAATACGGAATACTATTGAAAACATACCAATGCACAGTACTAGATGAGATGATTTCTAACAATAGAGGAAGTTACACATACATTTCTTAAGGTATGCGTAGAAAATTGTATACGATATGAATACTGGACAGTTGATGAAAAGCAAACGGGAAAATACCTGTCTGAAGGATGTTAGTAGGATGTTAGTTAGCCCAGGCTACTTGTTTATCCCACACCTTGTTGCACCTTTTTATTCTAATTGAGGTTACGTATCCTAGAAAAGGATTACCGTTGGACACTATTGTAATACGTGATAAGAAATTAATTATAATTAAGATATCTATAACACAAACATGATTTTTCTCTAGCTATAATTATTACAATTTATTCTAAAACTTGGAATTTTTACAAAAACAGCTTAATATTATACAAACTAAATAACCTCTGTGTTTGTGTGTCTGTTTCTTTGTTTGCAGTTTTTCGCAAAAATTTTTTCAAAAATCGCTCCAACAATTTTCTTTGAACTTTACAACATATTTTTTTTTTTAATTTAAATAATTTCCATGAAAATTGATTTCTTTCAAGATTCTGGGGGAACAACATTAAGGTTGCCTGTATAGTACTACTTCGGTACAATGTATAGCTCTACAACCTACAAATTTTTACTTTCTTTTACTGCTAGTAAAAGGAGGCATTACGATCGTGTCAAATTTTCAAAATTCAGTTTTTTTTACGGGAAATACATGTTTTGAGGTTCCCTGAGGTCGAAAAAGGGGTCTAAAGTAGGTCGTCTTCGAGTGGTGCATTGTGGGTAACGTAAAATGACCTGCCCGGATACGGCTTGTAGCCTGGTAAAGGCAGCTTTTTTTAGGGGATCCCGACGGTGAACTCTCTGGTCCTCCATCCAGTTTGAGGGTTGTTCGTGGGGGCAAACCCTCCACATCTGAAGAATCTCAAGAGAGGAGTGGGGAGTTAAGCAAAGGGTTGCGAAGGCTTTATACCGGGCGATCCTGGTTTCCCAGCTTGTTTATTGCGCCTCAATCCGGGCGCATAAGGTGCACCAGACCCGGATATTACAGCAGTTGTCGGCAACGCAGCGCTCGTTGCTGCTCCCAATGGGAAGGTTTAGCCGCACCGTGTCGACTGAGGTCTTGCAGGTGCTGACGGGTTGCCTCCCCTTGGATCTGGAAGTGGTTAGGTCCGCGGGTAGATATTTTCTAAAGCGGGGTCGGGCGGGGTAAACTTGGGTAATATTAGTTTGGATATCGCCCCACCCGAGGAAGACATAGCGATCTGGGCCAGGGACGTAGCCTTTCGAGATTTGGATATCTTATTATTGCGGGAGTGGAATGAAAGGTAGAGGAATTCTACCAGGGGGAGGACAACGTTCTCGTTTTTGCAGGAGGTGAAGTGGGGATGTAGCATTGTTTCCGACGAACTGTCATATGCAGTTTCACGGTTGGTCACGGGGCATGGGCATTTGAATGGTAAATGGGCAAGGATGGGTCTGGTGGGGGATGGGAGCTGTAGGTGTGGACAGGAGGAGCTAAGTGAGCATGTGTTGTTGGATTGCCCACTGTATTCTGATTTGCGTCAGCGCTTGCAGAGGGAGGTTGGGTTCCACATTGCCTTGGAGAATAATAGTCTGCCCATCCTGCTCGAAAACAGTGCCGCGTACAGAGGTTTTAGGCGTTTTACGGAAGAAGCATTTAAAAGGAGAATGGAATGGGTCAATAGGGGCGGATTGGGTAGGTAGTTTACAAGTTGGAGTGGAAGTAATTTATTGTGTGAATGTTGCATGAATGCGGGTTTTAGGCTAGCGGTGTAGTTATGACCCTCAGTTTTAGGCTAGTTTGTAAGATTAGATGTGGGGTTTCTCATACCCCCAGGAATATTGAGTACTGAGGGGCGTAAGAGTGTGATGGTTGAATGGACGAGCTTAGAGTGGAAGGGTGAAAAAAAACCCTCATATCGCAAAAAAAAAAGAAAACAATTGTTACGAAACCATCAAGAAAGGAAACAAAAATGACTCGGAGACATGGACGTTGAAGCAGACAGATGAGTTAAAACTGAACCGCTGGGAATGGGAAAATGCTGAGGGCGGTATATGGACCACAGAGTTGGCTAAAAATGGTATCGGCCAAAACGGAAATTTGAGATGTCGAAATTAGGTAGAAGTTAGAGTGAAGAAGAGATATGGGTATCGGTGGTCAAGTAGGAGAAGTTGTGTTGAGGTTGAGTGGGAAAGTGTATTGGATGGAACATAGGACAGCACCGCGAATGGTCTACATACAGTAAACTCCCGATTATCCGTGTGCGGATTATCCGTGCATGAATTTAATTTAAAAAAAAAAATAATTATATGTATATGTATTTTTTAAATATTTGCTCGCTTTCGTGTTTACCGCAGTGCACGGTAGTTAGGATTTTTTGGATTCTATCGAGCCCGAGACAAGTGAAATAGTATCTGAAATGACTGAGCTGATGGCAAATTTAGATGGCTATGAAAATGTTGATAGAGAAAATATTGAGAAGTGGTTTAGAACATGTTTCATGTGATGGAAGTTTTCAAATAATGAGTGATTCGGATATTATTTCCGCACTCATTCAACCAGAAGAGCAAAGAGAATGAATATGAAAGTGGAAAAGAAGAAATTATCAATCGCATTAGTCACAACATGGCCCTAAATTCTGTTGACATTTTGTTGGAGTATATCGACAAAAATGGGGGGAATTCGAGTATAACCACATAATAGCTCTTAGAAAAATTCGAATTGATATTAAAAAAATCTGGTGTGAAACACTCACACAACTTTCTCTTACTCCTGTTCTCAAAATTATAATTGACAAATTTTATAGCTAGTGTAACAAATTTAACGAAATTCATCGAAAACTGAAAAAAACTGTTCAGTAAAAGCGCACTTCCAGCTTACTAAATTTCTTAAAACTCTCGGAATTGTTGGCCATCATTATTTCAATAATTTTTGTTTGATGATAGATTGGATACTCACTATGATAGGCACTTTAGGAAAAACATAACCCCAACCTCCTCCCCTTAAAAATGCCCTAAATGAATTTTCCCGAGCAACTGTTACAACTAAACGTTGTAAACCTTTTCATATGTTTAGTTTATCTAAGAAAGTTTCAAAAAAATCGTCGAGAGCCATTTTTGAGAACATTACGACAAAAAACGAAATAAATGCGTAGTAAAGTGGTAAAGTAAACGTACTTCCGATTATCCGATTTTTTTGAAACTCGGAATTTCAACAACATATTTATTTCTAATTAACATTATTTACTTGACAGAATTGTCTAATAAACTGAAATAGCACTTTAGATGGAAACCTAATCCCCCCCCTCCCCCAAAAGTGCCCTTCATTGCATTTTCTCGGAGAAATGTTTCTAATAAAAGTTGTAGCTCTTTGTATGTGTGGTTGATGTTTAAAGGTTAAAGAAAATCGTCGGAGCCATTTTTGAGAAAATCGCAAAAAAGTAAAAAATTCAACTAGTAAAGTGGTACTTCCGGTTGAGGAATTTTTACAGATAACGTACAGTCAGATCCCATGGTGACCTCTAAACGGAATATCAAATTTCAACTTTCTACGATTTTTCTTAATAAATTAATTTAAGCATTATTAGGTTAATAATTGGTCTGCCTAAAAATTATATTTGTTTTTAGACATAAATAATTAAGTTCGGATTTCCGTGGCGCCTCTCTCACCATTAGCCCTAATATATATATATATATATATAGAATTATATATTATATTTTATGTATGTGTCTATCTAAACTTCTTTCTCCAAACGAAAACGCACAAAAAGCTTAAACTGATTATTCGTCAAGGTATGGAGTTTCCTCAAGTTTTTGTTTATGAAATATTTTTGTTGAACTAACACACATGCATCAATAGCATCAATTTTGTTTTTTGTTTTCTTGTAGCACTTAAAGGATCGCATCTATGTATTTCCGATGAAAATAATTGAAAGTAAAAAAAAAATCGAACCTAAACAAAAAAGCTAAACAAAAAAAATACGACAATCAACTCTGTTCAAAGACAATTTTATATTTTATAAAATTTAAATTAAAACATACCTGACTTCTAAAATACGAATTGGTTGAACATCGTTCATATTGTGAGATCTTATTGTACAGTTTCTTTGTAAATATCTCCTTAACATCGTACCTGACAAAAAAAAAAAAAAACAAATATTACAAATTAAGATATATTAAGAAATATTACAAAACAAATAATTAACATTACAAATTAGCTTAATAATATTTCAGTTTTTTACTTACTCTTACTCCCCACCAAGTAAGAGGAAGTATTGCTTGCGATCTTGCGAGATTTTGGAAATTGACTTTTTCAGCGGAAAAAAAAAACATGTTTTGAGTTATGATAAATAGTTTTTGGAGTATGTGTTCTGGAAGTTATATGTTCTGAGTATGTGTACAGGAAATGCAACTTTACTCAGTTTTTCGTAATTTCCTCAAAAACGGCTCCTAATGATTTACATTAAACTTCCTGTCTACATACACATGTATGCCTATCACTATTATTTGAACCATTTTCCGGGGAAAATTGAATTTTTTTTGGGGTTATGTGTTCCTTTGAAGTATTACTACTCCAGTTTTGGATGGTTTAGATTTATAGCTGTTTGATATATTAAGTTTTATATAGGGTGATTTGATTATGAACCTCAGTAGTTACAGCCTTTTATAAATTTTTTTTTTTTTAATTGAATATTTACAACTGCATTATATTTTATATATACATATATATATATATATATATTTATAAACAAGTAAATAAGATATAAGGAATACGCAATGTCATGAATGGCAGTTATCCAGTGATATATCTTGTGATATATCCAGTTATCAGTGATGAATTAGTTATCGCGGGGCCAACGGCGCTTCAGCCGTCTTTGGGGATTACCTGGGAGTGAGTTTGAGTAAGAGGGCTTGGACAAAGGGATTTGGATGGAGGGATAGGTGACTGTGGAATTTTTTATATCGGGATTTTGCGAGGTAGTTGACAAACGGGATCTTGAGGTCGTTCTGGATGGTGCGGTTGGTGACGTAAAAAGGGGCGTCGACAATGCGACGGGAGGATTCTTGACTGAAAGGTTTGGATTCTATTGAGGTTGGAACCCTTAGCAGTAGTAGTCCTAGTCCGTATGTCCAAATTGGAGCGAGCTGAGATGTAAGCTGTCTATTTGTTCAGAGTGTAGTTTAGAGCGGTTTGTCAAGAAGTCAGCCCAGAAGTCTTAAGCGTTGGTTGAGGGTGATTTCGTTTAAGTCTCGATGGGGCCACTTTGTCTTCCATGGGAGCCGCTTGGCTAAGTATAGTCCATATAGCGAACGTGGTCTGCGAGAGAAATAGGAGTATATAGAACAGGTGGTGGGCATTATTGAATACTGCCGCCTTGTGGGGGAGTGGCAGAGAGAGTTCAAGGAAGTGCGGATTTTCTCGGATAGCCAGGCCGCACTAACGGCTTTGAGCAAGCCTTGGTGGAGTTCGAAATTAGTGGGAGAATGCAGGAGAAGTCTTAATGCTTTAGCTCGGAGGGGTAAGGTGCGCCTCTATTGGATACCCGGACATGCGGGAATAGAGGGCAGTGAGAGGGCCGATCAGCTACCATTCAGCCGATCAGCTAGGGAGGGAT
>JAAEAF010010573.1:0-16451 GCA_011037195.1 Triatoma infestans
AAATTTATAAATATATATATCGGAAAAATTCCCTACTTTACAATCATAAAATATGTAACAAGAATATATTTCGGTACACTTTACATTTATTAATTCGCCCAAAGATGTACATATTATAGTATATTAGTGACATATGCAAACCCAGTCTTCAACCAAGTTTTATATGTAAGTTTTATTATAAATTAATTCCTCTAATTCTGATTTTTATCTCGAGATCCCTTTAGAGAAGATTTAAGATATAAATTATAATAATTAATTATTAATTAACATATTTAATTTACCCTCCCCCCTCCAATACAAATAATATTACACTACTCACATAAATACATATCATTCATATTCATTTTATTTGAAACACGCTGTACTGCGTCATAATATATTCATGACTTCTCTACTTGCCAAGATTATTAGGTTATGCTTATCCCCCACCACCTCTATATTTAAATTAGGACAAATACGTAAAAATTGGGTTGAAAAAAAATTTTGTCACTCTATATATAATTGGATTAAATATGTAAAAGAAAGTCGTCTGAGTGTTTCACAGCAGATTTCTTTTCGTGTGGATTTGATCGATTAGTTCCTTATATTTAAGTATTATTTTGACTTTGATATAATTAACTAAAATTGACCAATTCAAACCACCATCTGCACAATATAGGTCTCCAATAAATATTCCAAATTTGGAGGAAAGTGTTCAATTGAAAGTAGGAAAAATTAAGGAAAAGTCGTGTGAAAATTTAAATATCTTCCCAACTTATTCTTAATAAAAATGAATAAGTTTCATTCTAATATTAGGAAGGGTAGGGGTACTTTGATTGGTGTAATTGTTTCTATTATCTGTTTAATGGAAACATAAGGAGATGTTTAACGATTAAAATTGCAATTAACACCTTGTTTTTATAGTTTTTCCACATAAATATAAAAAAAATACGTATTTAACTAGCCAAAAAAAAAAAAAATGTTAGCAGAAAATTAACAAAAAAGTATAAACAAAGTTAAAAACAGAAGACATAGGAAAAAGAAAGAAAATTGGTAGAGACACAGAGAAAAACTCGTCTAGCTTAAATAAGGTGGTAATTACTTTGGTTTGGCCGAAAATTACATGAGGAGCAAAAGGCAAACACCTCATCCGGCGACCGCTTGTTTTCCAGAACCCAGTTTAAAGACCACTTTAGTGAGGATGGTGGGGAAACTGGCAGACCGAACAAGAGGATGAGGGGGAGAAAGGCAGGCAGAGAGTGAATGTGTGAGAGGAAAAACGAACGCACAAAAGGGTGTGTAAGTATGTTCACTAGAATACTTGTTAATGCAGGTCCCCAGATAAGATTAGCTGTAGCGGGCGCTAAAGCAAGGATAAAGTGGGAGAAGGAATTTTTTGGGGGCGGGAGAAAAGGTGACATAGGCTGCGCGCCTAGTTTTCCACAGAAGGAAAAAAGGGAAGGGTAAACCTAAAAAACCTGGCCCTACAATCACTATAGCACATAGCCTATGACGAGTTAGAGAGGATCCAGTGGAAGAAATAGCTGGTATACAAGTGCATGTATATATATAGCCACCAAAAAATATAAACCTCCTAAAGAGGGTTGCTGGCCTAAACCCTGCAAGAAGAAGGACAGCGGCAAAATGGAAGAGGCAAAGGAAGAAGAAACCAGAGCGATTTCATGCTGTCATCACCTTCTCTTAAAGATAACTCCGCCCCCCAGCGTGACTGCAGAGAGAAGCGCGACTGAGTGAGAGAGAGAATACGAGGACGCTCTCGTTGTGTGTATGTGTGTGTGTGTCTAGAAAACTTGACGAGTAAAATAGTGGGTGGCGGTGAAGAAGAAGAGATTCAACGTAGGGTTTCATCCGGTGGTGGTGATGTGTGTGTGTGTGTGAGTGTATGAGGAGTGGGGTTTGGGGCGTATATAAGTGTTGTATTCTCGGTCCAATAAGAACCAAGTGTGGGTGTGGCCTAACCATTAGTGACATGACTGAAGGGGGAGGCATTTTCTCCCTCCATATAGCCGGGTGGAAATCACACTCTCTCTTGCATTCACTTACTCGCTCTTACTCGCTCGATCTTATTCCTCTTCTGCCCTCCCCACCCCCTAAAACTAAAAACCGCACACACACCAAGATTGGGATCATTGAATAAGGTGGTGGAATGGTGGGGGTAACTTTGCCGAGCGGCCAGTCGAGCCCGCTTTACTTTACTATACTACTCATTCTGTCTCCCACCCCCACATATATACCACATATATACGCGCGCGCACACGCACACACAAAGTTTTCACAAAACTTCATGTCATGTGCCGCCACCAAAACAGGGGGGGCGGCCGGTCGGGTTTAAACGTTGGTGGTCATTCCACTATAAAGCACTAGTCATTATTAGTCAGTTAGAAACGGTATCACATAATATACGTTTGTTTATAATCAGTTATATAGTTCGGCAGAATTATCCTCGCGCGGTGACGATCGTACAAAGAAAGAAAAATCGCCTAAATAGTTCCGATAGTGTAGCTCCGTTTTATTAGGCTTAAAACAAAATGAAAACGACAAAAATGCTCAACACTACGTAATCAGTTTGTTTATTTCTAAAAAAAAAAAAAAAAAAAATGAACCCGATTAATCGTGTGTAATCCCCAAAACAAGTTTATAAAATAACGAATAAATATAAGTGGGGAAAGAAGTTGGAATGAAGTAAAAATTGTTAAAATAAAAAAAATATATTTTTTTTTATTTTTGTTTTTTCTTTATTTAAAAAACAATGGCAGGAAATTGTTCGAAAAATCCAAAATTCGTGCAGTGATCTGTTATCCTTAAAGTGAAAAGTGTGTGTTCTATAGTTGGAGAACAGTGCAAAAACATAACAAAAATTAGATCTAATCAGCAATGGTGTTGTGAGGTAAATTAAGACTTCTCCGAAAACATCGTCGTCTAAAATCTGGCATAACCTGGCGGAAGTGATATTTCCTCGTTAAAAAAAGAAAAAAACTACAAAAAACCAAAATAACAGTAGAGAGATGCTGTTATGATGTTACGTGAGGATCAGACGGCGGCAACAGCATCATTAACTGTTGCTGGCAATATTACTGGCGGTGTTTGTATAATTAACAATAATAGCCAACAACAACAACAACAACAACATCATCACCATTATCAACAACATCATCAAACTTCACTACATCATCATCAAACTACTGGTGGCGGCAGTGGTGGTGGTACACCTACAGCATCGCCGGCTGTTACATCTGAAGATTCATCGGAAGCATTGTTGGACGTTGGTTCACCAGTGGATCTAACATCACGTGGACTGTTGTCTAGACTGTCCACGAATACGACCAGTGCAAATGGTGGTAGTGTACCGGTGACAACTAGCGGAAGTACGGACGACGATGATGATGATGTTGATGATGAAGGAGACGACGATACTACTACCACCAGTAATACGACCAACAATCGTTCATCAAGACAACAGTCTAGAAGTCTACCATTTTCCGTGGATAATATACTTGATCCGAATAAATTTACTGGGAAAGCCAATACAACACCTGTACAACAGGAACTGCCTAAATTCCAACATCAAACGCATCATTGGAGGCCTCATGAAATATCGGATCATTCAGGTAATTTTTGTTTGTTTTGTTTTGTTAGATTAATAGAATAAGCATTTTGGTTTGCGATAATAATTGTGGATTTTCTAAGAAAGGCAGGAAATTCAAGTTTAGCGTATAGCTGTTAATCAGAAATTACGTTTCTTTCTTAAAAATTAAAAACAACTTCATAAATCTAGAGACATTTGTTCACCTTAGCTAGTTTTTTTAAAAAGAAAAATCACAGTTTGTATGAAGTTCTGATCAAAACCGTCAGCCGGATAGTGTCACTATTATGACGTTTCTTTCTAAATTGCCATTTCATAACAAAAGTGGATCCACTTCTCTACAATATTAGAAGAAAATTTATCAATTACGAATGTGAATATACGAGGATATCGTGTGAAACGTTTCACACCAGATTGTTATTTTTTATACTTAACCGACTGCTTACGGAATGCACAACAAAAAGTTGAAAGATAATGTAAAAATTTGTAACACAGACATAAATCCAATTGCACATTGTTTACTCTTATGTTAGAAAAGAATAGCCATCATTTTCCTTGATAAAATCTTATCAAAATAATCTGACAAAGATAGGGCAACAGAACCAGCCAATAATAAGAAAACAAAGGAAGCTGAAGGCAGAATATCTGGGAAATGTTGACCTAGTCAGATAAATCCCAATCTAGCAGATTAAGAAATTAGGAGTAATTAAATGTTGAAGGAAGTATAAATAATGGAACTCAAAATCTTTTTAATAAAATTGTGCTCATAGATTTTTTCCAAAAACCCCTTCAAGGATAAAAGAGAGTTCCAGTATAAAAACTGAATAAAATATTCAATTTAAATTTATGAACAAATTCTAGGGATAGATTAGATTCTTAACATATAAAATGGAAGTATAGCCATCATGATCAATGATAACAGCATGATCAGCATTTGCCCGAGATTTGAAAATGATGTAAATTTTTGTTAAAAATTAGCCGGTAAACTTAGTTTAAACTGGATAATAATAAAAAAAGTAAAAACATTGACATTGTTGTGTTTTTTCACTAGAAAACTGATTATAAAGATGTTAAGCTTATATTAAGTTAAATAGAACTGTTCTAAATCATCATCAATTTAATTGAAAATAATTATGAAAATTCTTCGACTTTAAAATAAAATTTGAATTATTTAATCTTTCTTTTAAATATTTAAAATGCTTTAAAAAAAAAACACAATGATTTCTTTAATTAAACTAAGAAATAGATATTTTTATTATCCACACCGATATCAAAGTACCCCTATATTCAGGAAATCTCTGATAGCCTAACCTGAAGATGAATGCCCAAAATCAGTTGATGTCCACAATAAGTGAAACAGACTGTCTCAGGGAAAATATATGCTCCGATATTTTCCAGCACTATGGACAAGCTGGTGTGAAAACTTCACTTGAATTTTTCTTCAGCATTTTTTTTTTTTAATTGTAAAATGTAAAAAAATTAATCTTCAAACTAAGAATTTTGACAAATATAATTAGTCCTTAATAGATAGATATACTCGTAATTAAAAAAAATCTAATGCGGAACCCTGGATTCTAAAATCTTTTTATTTTTTTCGGGAAAATGCTACAAATAAGAGTGGATAGGTTTATATATCTGTGCAGTTAGCATTCCAAGTTTAAAGGAAACCGTTATATAGTCATTTTTTGGAAAATTACAAAAAAAAACTTGGAAACTTATTCTGTAAAATCGCACTTCCGGTTAACCGAATTCCTTCAAAGTTAGAATTCTATCAGTACGTGTAACGTAAATTAACATTTTATCCTTGGTAGAACCGCACATTGCATTGATGGGATACTTTAAATGAAAGCATAACGCTACATTTCCCCTAGAACCTCCAAAAAAAAAAAACGAATTTCCTTAGAATAATATTTCAAATAAAAGTGATAGTAATTCAGTAAAATTACATTTCCGGTTGATGGATTTTGTTTCGAAATCTTCGTGTCTGATTCCAAGTTTGAACTTTCTCCACACACTCACACACATACAGACCATTCGGTAAAAAAAAACAAAAAACAACACTTTCGTACTCTGGGGACTTCAAAACATGTATTTCCGGTGTAAACTCATCTACGAAAAGTTGACAAGATCGTAATACTTCCTCTTACTAATAAATAAGAGGAAGGAAGTAGAAATGACGGAAAAGGTACTTTTTAAAAAGAAAAATATCAAATCTCCC
This sequence comes from Triatoma infestans, assembly GCA_011037195.1. Classification (NCBI taxonomy): domain Eukaryota; kingdom Metazoa; phylum Arthropoda; class Insecta; order Hemiptera; family Reduviidae; genus Triatoma; species Triatoma infestans. The sequence goes on from JAAEAF010010573.1 coordinate 5,802, forward strand.
GCTAAATAAAAAAAAACAACAATAAAATCTATTTTACCTGAAAATATTACAATTGCAAATCTTTAAACGCTAATTGCAGAGAAAATTGTGAAAACTAGTCAAAAGATAAACTATATGGTAGAGTGGTTCTTGGTGTATGGATTCAAAAGTCACAGAACAATTTTACCAGCACCTTTTTACTCTTTCTTTTCTATGGGAGGATAGTGGGGGGGGGGGGGCAGATGTTTCGTTGAAGATCAATCCATGAACCTATCCACTGATATTAAGTTGTAGGATACTCTCCCATTGAATCATCCTTTTCAGATTTATTTCTTTTAGAAATGTGTTCTAGAGTAGATATATTTTATCTCCTTTATATACATGAAATGCAACCACCCCTTCTGTAGTAATCTCTGAATAATAACGAGGTCAGTCCATCAGGAAGTAATTTTGGGAGTTTTGCCCTTTCTTCCCCTAAAATTTGTAGACATACAATCTTCCGGATAGAATCATTAGATTCTAGACCTACAACTCTTCACGTAACGTCGGACTACTGAAGAACTCGTTAGCATGCGCAGTCCATTTTTTTTTTTTTGGTCAAGAGTTTTATTCTGAATAATTTCTTTCATGCCTACGTGGATCATCCAGAGCAATGCTTATCTTTAATTTCCTTTTCATTTCTATGCTCTCTTCTTAGAGAGATGGTCATTTATTCTACGAAAAGATGCTGCAACTCTCTTTCCTGTAGATTAAGAGTTATCTCTACTTTCTTTGACATCTTAGGAATCGTAATTCCAGGCTAATCCTTGAACTCAGAGGCTTAATAACCACAGCTTGATTCATCAATCACCTGGTTGGCAATAATTTCTTTCGAACCGGAATTCTTTATACTTTCTGACTGCATGAAAATTCCGCTTGGAAGATGCTGGATAACTTGCCTAAAGGAGTACGAATATCCGCTCCTTGGTCATGCTTCCTTTAAGGTTCTGATCGAACCATCCTAAAGATATTAGCTGACTCTAAACATATTGTTTGCAGTAAATATCAATTTCGAAAATCTAACGTAGTAGCGCAATGATCTACTTTAGCATTAAATGGAAGTAAAAGAAAGAGACTTAATTAATTGCTTGTTAAATGATTTATTTTCCTCTATTTAATTTAATAGGAAATAATAAACAAATAAAAAAGTATTCATTTCATTAGTTAATGACTTTAATTAGAACAATTTAATAATTAATAAGTAGAGGTTTTTAAAACGCTAAAACAATTGATTTGGTATTTAAATGTTCAATTAAATTATAAGCGAGAAAAGTTAAAAACTGTTTATAAATAGGAAATTAGCAATTTACATTAGGCTCGGCTTTTCAAATAATAAATTTTATGTTAACAATAATATTAAATGCAATAAAACAATTGAGTAATTAATGTAATTTTATTTAATACAATGAAATGTGAACTTAATTATAATAAATGGTAGTAAACCAATTAAAAGGCTATAAAAGAAAAGTGGGCAGTTTTATTCTGTGTTGATCAGTCTTGCGTTTCCGTGGCGCTGATATTATTTGCTTTTCCTCTAAAAACATTGAGTGGAATCCCGTGAAACTGATCTTAGTTTAAGAGTGACTAATCAATCGTAAAATGAAAAAAAAGAAGAAAAATTGGGAATACTAAGAGAGTGCGAAACATAAATCTTTTTTAATGTTGACATTAAAGAAATTTGATTATTATGAAGTTAATCCCGCTAACTGCGGGAGAAATTATTGAGGTTTTGTTGCAGGTTTGGAAAAAGCCTTACATTTTGGAAATATTTACTGCGAATGCATCATGAGTAGTTGATGAATGTGTAGATTTTAATAGAAGTGGCTTCAATTCTAGAAGTTGTGGCTTCGATGTAGCAGTCTGTAAAAGTGTGCATTGCGGAAGGCATGAATGAGTTGGTAAATAGAAGTTTGCTTGTGGAGTATTTACGTTAAATCCAAACAGCTGGACTAATCTCTGCAGAATCTGTTTGTAGTGTGTGGAAAGTAGGAGCAGGGAACCACTCAGTGAAAGTGTTGTTTATGTTGTTTATATCACGTCAATACTTGCAGTGACATATCAAAGTTCTGAAGAAGTGGCTAATCCACTCACTTTTACAAGTTAGAATGACAAATTTAGATTTGGCAGTGGCTAAAAGGTTTATGTGCTGTGGATTGCTCTGCGCTGGAATACCCGCAGGGACGCTGGCTTTCCTGAAAAAATGGCTAGTTAACGTCCCTTGACAGTGCGACATCATAAGTTTTATAAGGATGTTTCTTAGAGGTTATCTATTGTGTCCAGTGTTGTTAGTTGAGTAGAAGGCGTAGCGTACAAAGATCGTTGTTAACCTTAAGTGATGTTGAAGATCTATTATAGTAGCTCCGTTGGGTGTACATAGATATAGTCTGTATACTTCGTATACCTTATAGGCTACAGTTTGTCCCTTGTCGTTACGTTAAATCAGCAACAATTTTGGGAACCTTGACGTGCATCTTAAGAATTTTAAGAGTATCAATGTAAGTGTTATTTTTGTGGTTTGGCTAAGATACCCACAATGTTGCCAAGATCACTAGAGAAGTACGGAGAGATATTTATGAATTCGATATTGTGTCCAGTGTTGTTAGTTGAGTAGAATGCGTAGCGTACAAAGTTCGTTGTTAACCTTAAGTGATATTGAAGATCTATTATAGTAGCTCCGTTGGGTGTACATAGATATAGTCTGTATACTTCGTATACCTTATAGGCTACAGTTTGTCCCTTGTCGTTACGTTAAATCAGCAACAATTTTGGGAACCTTGACGTGCATCTTAAGAATTTTAAGAGTATCAATGTAAGTGTTATTTTTGTGGTTTGGCTAAGATACCCACAATGTTGCCAAGATCACTAGAGAAGTACGGAGAGATATTTATGAATTCGATATTGTGTCCAGTGTTGTTAGTTGAGTAGAATGCGTAGCGTACAAAGTTCGTTGTTAACCTTAAGTGATATTGAAGATCTATTATAGTAGCTCCGTTGGATGTACATAGATATAGTCTGTAAGGTATACGAAGTATACTAGGCTAGAGTTTGTCCCTTGTCGTTAAATCAGCAACTATTTTGGGAACCTTGACGTGCATCTTAAGAATTCTAAGAGTATCAACGTAAGTGTTATTTTTGTGGTTTGGCTAAGATACGCACAGTGTTGCCAAGACCACTGAAGAAGTACGGAGAGATATTTATGAATTCGCAAAAAAAAGCAGTTTTGTGTATAATATGAAAAAAAAAAGGAAAAAATGATGCATAGATTTTGATAAAAAAAAATCTAAACGTTTTCACTTTCTCTTACTCTTTACGTAAGAGGAAGTATTGTGATCGTGTCAAATACTTTTCACCGGAAATACATGGTTTCAGGTTCCTCTGAGTACGAAAAAAAAAAGGTTTTTAGCATGTTTCGATTTTTTGCCATTTTGAAAACGGCACCAACGATTTCCTTTAAACTTCGTATAATATCTACACACATAAATACCTAGCACTTTTATTTGAAATATGTGGGAAAATTAGTTTTTTTGTGGCGGGGAACTTTCTGACTGTTTGGGACTTTACAATAAAGATGGTAGATTTACAGTGGAAGGGGCTGTAATGACACGTTGTGACCGGTAAACTATCTTCTGAACTAATTTGCTCTATATTTTCTCTGTGTCCCGTCGCTATATTTATATATTTCTCCCACTTCAGTCCGAGAGAGAGTGCCTGGTATTTTATTTCTCTTTCTCTGCTCTCTTGGCTGCTGTTACAATTTTAATGGAGTGAGAGAAATCGTGTGTTATAGACAACGGTGCACAGATGGGGCCACCAATCCAGTCCTGCAGTTTTACCAGATAAAATATATATATATATATATATATATATTTTCTTTACGGCGAGGGGGGGGGTGGGGAATGCCTCCGCATAAAGTGCGGGGCTTGCACCCACTAAAAACCTCCCTCCCTCACAGGAGTTGTCCATCCCGGAACTGCTTATGGTACTACTTCGGGTGCCTTTTCATTTCTACAATCTTCATCCGCAGGACCGTCCGGACAAAGGCAGGCACCCAGTCCCACCGGTCCCGCCGGGCGAGTATGGCCCTCACCACTGTCTCCAGGGTGATCCTTCCGATTTCGGCTTCCAGTCTCTGCCTCGCTCCCACATTCAGAAAAGCCCTAGAGGAGAAACGAAAAAATAGTGGGTTATGAGGATTCTCCAAGGGAATCTCCATAGGAGCAGGACTGGAACAACTGGATGCCCCACTGGAACAACTCAGTCTGGCCATTAGACCGGATGTTGTGCTGATTAGTGAGCCTCAACAGAGATAGAACAGGGTGGTATACAGATGGACTTGGCACGGCTGCGATCTGGATAACGGACACAGAGGCGGCCCACATAATGAGGAATGGAGTTAGACGAGGGTTCGTCTGGGATATGACCAGTCAGATCACCTATGTAAATTGTTACCTCACCCCAAATGGGAACATCCAGATAATATATATTGAATTAATTAACCTTAAACGGATTATAAACACTATATAAAACCGTATATTATGCTTTTAATTCTCACGGCATATTGCCACACATCTATCGAAACAAAGCTTACAACTGTCAGTTTAGAAATAAGACCAACATTACAGATCTCCCAGAACCACCACTAAAATCAACTGAATGGTGCTAAAATAAATTTTCCAAGATGTATATTTGGGCTAAGAGTGATAGGGTTCTTTGTACTCAGTTAGCAAGCGAAGTTTAAAGGCAATCGTTGGACTCATCTTCGAGAAAATCATGGAAAACCTAAAAAAAAAACAAAAAAATAGTAAAGTTTTACTTCCGGTTAACGGATATTGATTGGAACCTACTTAGCGGAAGTTTAGAGAGTACCTGAACGGAATATATGAAGTTTCTTGCTCTCACATACACAGACGCACATACACAATTCTCTTACTCCTAGTAAGAGACAGTATTAGGATCATGCCAGATTTTCGAAATTGGGTTTTCACCGGAAATACATGTTTTAGGGTCCACTGAATACGGAAAAAATGTTTTTAGAAATGGTTTGTGTATTGTATACAGTAAACTCCCGATTATCCGTGTGCGGATTATCCGGTTTGCGGATTATCCATGCATGATTTAATTTAAAAAAAAAAATTATATGTATATATATTTCTTTAAATATTTACTCGCTTTCATGTTGCCGCAGTGCACGGGTTCGTATTTAGGTGTTTGAAGTGGGTGGTGGGGTATCTGAAGTCAGCTGGACTGGTTTTTAGTTAGGATTTTTTGGATTCTATCGAGCCCGAGACAAGTGAAATAATATCTGAGTGAGTTAATGGCAAATTCAGATTGGCTTTGAAAATGTTGATAGTGAAAATATTGAGGAATGTTTAGAACATGTTTCATGTGATGGAGGTTTTCAAATAATGAGTGACACGGATATTATTTCCGATCTCATTCAACCAGAAGAGCAAAAGAATGAAGCTGAAAGTGGAAGAAGAAGAAATTATCACTCGCATTAGTCACAACAAGGTCCTGAATTCTGTTGACACTTTGTTTGGAATACATCGACAAATGGGGAATTCGTGTATAACGAATATAATAGCTCTTAGAAAAATTCGAACTGATATTAAAAAAAAAATCATTAAAAGATTCCTGCAAACCAAACCAAAATCACAGATTTTCTAAATAATAATGAGCATTAAACATGTTAAAATAATTGTCTGCTTTAGAAATGTATAATATGTTGTATTGTAGAAATAAATATAGTTCGGATTATCCGTGTTTTTCGATTATCCGTGCCGCCTCTCCCCACCATTAACCCGGATAATCGGGAGTTTACTATATATACGTTTGATTGTGTGTGTGTGTGTGTGTGTGTGTGTATATGTTAAGCAGAATATCTCAAAAATTAAAAGTCGCAGGAAGCTTAAACTACGTATTCTGTTTAGATACTACCACCGCATCACACAGGAAGATTGTGGACAATATCCATCACCGGAAGTGTGATTAGCTCAATAGTTTTCTTTTTTTCAGTTTTCATGATTTTATTCGGAAACGGATCTAACAATTTTCTTAAAACTTCGTGCACACTATCTACACACATAAATATCTATCACTTTTATTTGAAACATTCAGTGAATATATGGTTATACCACGTACCATGTATATCAATAGTTTATAGATTAATTATCCAATGATAACACACACACACACACGAAATTAAATCAATCAATAAAAGCATAATTAAAAAAAAACAAATGAGTTAAAAAGAAAAAATCGGATTTTCTTTAGAAGAAAAAGTAGCTAATAAGAGATTAATCATATGCTTGATTAAGCCAGGTTATGCTTTGATAAGCATGCTTTAACTTGACGCAGCCCTTGCCAGCTTAATGGGAAACTTTACTTACTTAGTTTTGTGCTTAGAGTAAAAAGTAATACTAAAGATGTTTTAATGCTTCATTAAGCGCTAAGTCAAGTCAAGACCGCCGTGCCCACAGAAAAGCTCCAGTATACAAACTTACAAAGTCAAGAGCTTAATTCAAATCAGTCTTTTTTTTTCTTTTTTTTTTAAGCTTTTTAATTGTCTAAGTGTATATATTTAATAGCAGTTAAACTATTCAATAATTTTCATTAGCATTTTGTCGATTTCTGGGACATTTATTTATTTATTAATTATATTTATTAATAGAGCTCATTATGTTTTAGAAGAATAGCTTAAAAAAATTGAATATTATGTTCCTTTTTAAATGTAACATCATAATTATTTCGTATAAAACTTAAATTGCAATATCACAGAGGTTTTTGACGACCAATATCAATTGTTATTCTTGAATTAACACTACCAATAAGTGCTCCCAATTAAAAGAAGAAATATTTCTAGATTTTATTATTATTACCGGGTGCCTGATAGCGTGGGACCTAAGTCTATATGGCTTTTATCCCCCCGATGCCCCCCATATCCCCTTAAATAGTCTCCCCCGGTGGCTTACCGGTCAATCTACAATATCCCAAGATATCCTGGAACTCCAACTCGCCCAGCCAATCCTGCGAGAGTGGTGCCCTCCCAAATATGCGAAACCTAGTACCAGCGAAACGGGGACACTGACATAAGTAGTGGTACACCGTTTCCCTGACTCCGTCGTCGCAGTTCTGGCAAATGGGACTAGACGTGGGACACCCAAGTTTGTCCAGTCACTACCCCCACCAAGGTCCTCAGACCTGTCCTACTAAGGGACAGGGGATACTCCGAAATTCCCTGCTTACTTGCTTTTATAAATCTTTTAGCTTGGAGACACCCCTGCGTGTTCCCCCATCGTTTCTCCAAGACTCTCTTATCTCCCAAAGTCTAATCTGTTTATCACGAAACTTCTTTGTGACAGCAAGGGCTGGTTCAGGACCACAAAATGGTAATGATGATCCCTCCCTAGCCAACTGATCCGCCCTCTCATTGCCCTCTATTCCCGCATGTCCGGGTATCCAATAGAGACGCACCCTACCCTTCCGAGCCAAAGCGTTAAGCCTTCTCCTACATTCTCCCACTAATTTCGAACTCCACCACGGCTTACTCAAAGCCCTTAATGCGGCTTGACTATCAGAGAAGATCCGCACTTCCTTAAACTCTCCTAGCCACTCCCCCACAAGGTGGCAACATTCAATGATGCCCACCACCTCAGACTGGAAAACAGTGGCCAAACCACCTAAGGCCACCGAACTCCCTCTATCCAACTCCTGAAACCATGCTCCCGCCCCCGACAGGCCAGTGCCCTCCTGCCTAGAGCCATCTGAATAGCAGCGAATAATACCGCTGCCCGACTCCGTTGGCCTCGTGAGGTTATCATCCCCTATACTACTAATGGTAATCTCATAATCTCTCTCAAATCCCCATTTCTTGCTCGTCTCATCAAGTTTGGATAGCAGAAATCGGTTCACTCGCCAAATTTCGGCCTCGATCCTAGTGTGATCCCCCCGAAAGGAGCAGTTAAACTATTCAATAATTTTCATTAGCATTTTGTCGATTTTTGGGACATTTATTTATTTATGTATTATATTTATTAATAGAGCTTATTATATTTTAGAAGAATAGCTTACAAAATTAAATATTATGTTACTTTTTAAATGTAACATCATAATTATTGCGTTTAAAGCTTAAATTGCAAAATCACAGAGGTTTTTGACGCCAATTTCAATTGCTATTCTTTGAATTACCACTACTAATAAATGTTCCCACTTAGAAGAAGAAATATTTCTAGTTTTTAATATCGCCATATTCTGGATTCGTTGAATTTTCATCGAATGCACATGTGTGTTACGTTCTTTGAGTAGTGGAAAATGTTTTAAGAAACAGTTCGTTTTGTGTGCGTGTTTATATAAATGTTAACAAAATAAAAAGAAAAAAAGTCAACCGGAAATGCTTTACTGAGTATTTTTGTTTCAGTTTTTCTGCGATTTCCTCGAAATCAGCTCCAAATATTTTTCGAACACCATGTAAACCTTTCGACTTATATAAACCCTTTTATCATGTCCATTATATTCGAAATATTTTTTCGGATAAATTGATTTAGGAAAATTTGCTGGAATAGCTTATATGTTTATGTTTTTCTAACTATATCACCAGGATTTTGGGAGCTGGAAGAAAAGCGTAGGAGATCTTGGTGTGCCCGTGTTAATTCCAACAACTAAATGGTTAGGTTTTTTTTTTGTTTTTCTTTTAGGGAAACTTGGAAGATCAATTGTGTCTCCGTCTCGCGAGAACCTTTTCAGTTCATTGTCAGCCTCCGGGCAGTGTTCTTTCGTTACTGGCCACCACTGGGTAGAAAAAAGCTTTTAGAAAGAGAAAATCTAAGAGCAATATCCGGGGGCGCATAGGAGTGAGTCTGCGCACTCTACCAAAGGAGTTAATCCTTTTGTCACGGCAAGAGAGAGAGAGAGCCAAGCCTGACCGAGAGAAAACAGACTCTCTTTCGTACTCTCTCATTTAAGCAGGCTAGAGTGGGGAAAACCCGTATATAAGTCAGCGAGAGATCTAGACATGGATTAATCAATGAATCAATCTATCAGTTTCAACATACATCGCATCGTGTCATAACTCTACTCTACTCCTTTATTCTATTAAATCATTACAGTCCAGTGCAGTCAGTGTAAACTTATAGTTATATTATAACAGTGTCTTCAGATCACGTCTAATTATTATTTCTCTCCACATCAACTCCATTATACTTTCAATAACAAAACGGTTAGTAAACAAAACATGGAGATAATAAGTCACAAGAAATACAATGATTACATTAGGAGAAAGTCCTGTTAAGTGTTTCACCCCCACACTGTTTTCATGGTACAGGACATGGTGTACTTTTGCGAAGTTTCAAGAAAAATTATTGGAGTTATTTTCGTGCGAGAAACAGATCGCAAAGAAAAAGCCAAACCAATATTTCTCAAATTTCGTATTATATTTAATATTTCTTTCTCCTATGAATTACATCTAGGATATATTGAAAGAACGCTTTAAGCAAACAGCTCTTTTAGAATACTAAAAATAAATTTTCCAATAAAGATGTTTCAAATAAAAATGATAGGCCTATATATTTATAATACTACGCGATTTTGTTTAAAGAAAAAAATCTGGTATAAAACAGCAAATATTACAATTCCAATTGGCAAAGTTTCTTTTATTATTATTTTTATTAATAAGGGGGGCCCGAAGGCGCAGGGCCACAGCCAGTCTAGCTCTTATCCCCCTACTCCAATAAAAAAGTTCTCAAAAAAAAAAATCCCCCCGCAATCTCCCAATTTGACTACAATAGCTCAAGTTATAAAAAAGTTATGTATGTGTGTGTGAAGAAAATATATCTTTAAACGAAAAAGCCCAGGAAGCTCTTATTTAAGTACTACCACCGCATCTGTCGATTTTGGACAGAATCCATCAACCGGAAGTCTAACTTTATTGTATAGTTTTTTTCCAGTTTTTCAATGGTTATTCCAGGTACTGACTATCTCCAGTATATATAATGAAAATAATATAGAACCAAAGATACTTCCCTGTTGGATACCACAGTTACTTAACGGTAATTATGACCTTTGGAGATATTTTTTATTTTTATTGTCTGTTTGGAAAGGTCCAAGCCCTATGCTATCCAAAGTCCTTTTGGGGCTCATATAAGTATCCTAAAGATTGGAGCCTTCTCAGTTACAGACAACACTGGCCATCACCAAACAGTCGGCTGTAAGAAGCTTCTAGGCAAAAAAAATCTAATTGCAGCGTGCTGGAGTCAAACCCGGAACCTCACCGCGTTGCTAATCCAGCGCTAATCTCTTCCCTGACCAACAAGTTAACACTCACACTGAAATATTTGTGTGAAAAACTTTAGGATGAATAAAAAATTCAGAAAATTTGACAAGATTGCAATATTACGTGTAACGGCAAGAGAGAGAGAGAGCCAAGCCCGACCAAGAGAAAACAGACTCTCTCTCGTACTCTCTCACTTAAGCAGGCTAGAGTGGGGAGAACTTATATATAAGTCAGCGAGAGATCTAGACATGAATCAATCAATCTATCAGTTTCAACATACATCGCATCGTGTGATAACTCTACTCTACTCCTTTATTTCAATTAAATCAATACAGTCCAGGCAGTCAGTGTAAACTTATATTATA